>PVHY01007344.1:0-58770 GCA_004024945.1 Uropsilus gracilis
GCTAGGGATCGCGGTTCGAGTCCCGCCTGGGGCCCGTAGCGAGACCTAGTTCCAAAAAAATAGCTGGGTGTGGTGGTGCGCGCCTATCATCCCAGCTACCTGGGAAGCTGAGGCTGGGGATTGCTTGAGTCTGTGGTACCCCGGGCAACGAGAGCCTGCGGTTCCACAGGCAAAAATAGCAAGACCTAGTTTCAAAAAAAAAAAAAAAAAAAATGAGAGTTTTAAGGAAGATGTGAACCCAGCACAGCTGGGAGGTCAAACAAGATAAATATGAACAATGTTCTTGGGGTTCGGCAGCCCAGGGGTCACTGGTGCTCTTCGCCTGAGCAGTTTTCAGCAAGAGAAGCGGAACTGAAACCAAAATACAATGGGTTGGATCATGAATGGGACAAGAGGAAATGGGCAAGGGTGGACAACTCCCCCAGGGGGTGTGGGGCCAGGCCTGGAGAGGGCCAGACTCCACTGTCATGGCCAAGTCAACTAGATATTTCCATCCTGCAGCAGGTACACACCTTTTCACAGTGTGTGTGTGACAGGGATTAAGAGCAGAAGTTCTAGAGCCAGACAGAGTTCAACTTCCATCTTTGCATGTTGGTTGCATAATCTGTTACCCTATGTAAAATGGGGGTGATAATTCCATCCATGTGAAACACTTAAAACAGTAGTCACATGTCATCTGTGCTTCCAAAATATGGGTCATGACAATACATTGTTTAAGAAAAGAGACTAAAGGGGAGGAAAATTGAGCTTAAAGCACAGGGAGGAGTCCGGGAAGGGTTTCCTTGTCTTCTGTGACACTCCTGCATGAGTGAGGCCTGGATTTCTCCCATGTAGATAGGGCGAGTGCCATCACTTAGAAATATCTTTCCCAGGATATGCTTTCCCTTTCATTTTCTTTCGACTACGCTTTTTCCGTGCAAAAATACCAGATGTTTACATAGTCAAAATCTCTGTTTTCTTCTTTAGTCATTATGTTGATTGAGGGTTTTCCCTCCCTCAGATCAAATATTGAGCTGGGTTTTCTTCCAGCTTTTTTATTATTTCATTCCATACTTTCATGTGCTAGATTTTTTTCCTGCAGGATGTGAAGTTGAGATAGAATTGACAACTTCCTCTCAAGTGTTAACAAATAGTAGTATGTTCACATATTGAGTAATTCTTTTTCTCTTTACTGATTAGAAGCGTATCCTTTATCTTACACCATCAGTTTTTTATTATCATTACAGTCTAAAGACAACAAAAGGAAAGAGTCAAACCATGAGTAATACTATCTAGGTACCATCTGCCCTTCCAGCCTTTTCCCTGGACACGGATCCTACCTTGAGAGAGATGAGTTTAGGACGCCTGTGCAACTGTCCTCCTGCCCCCACACACCCTCACACACATGCTCACTCACACATAGACATGTGTGCACACACACACCTAACATCCTCACATTCACGTGGGCATTCTCGTTTCTGTGACCTGGGTGTCAGGACAGCAGCGGAAATTTTTCCCACCCTCCATAGATGTGTAGTCCTGGAAAGCTGACCGTAGAGGTGGTGGTGGGGGAAATATTGGGAGAAGTGAGTCTGAAAGGAGAGAGGGGGCGAGGAAAGGGTGACAGAAAGAGAAATCTGCCCAAGCCCATACACCCAGGACTTTGAGAAGCTACAGACCTTTATCCCACTTGAAAAAGGCCATTTGTCCCACCTGCCCTACCCTTATTTGCTTCAGGAAGCAGCTGGTACAACCCAGAAGCTCTGAGTTCGAGAAGTGTAGTTACAGAGTAAAGGGTCATTGAATACTCAAAAAGCATAAAAATCAAAACAATTTCTCACACTCAGTTTCCTGGAAGTGGCTCACAGGCTGGTTCTCAGGGTAGAAAGAGCCCAGCCACCTCTAGCAGCTGCACTTAGTTTATCTGGATGACCAGCCCCTCCCACCCTCATGCCAGGGCAGGTAGAGCCGGTCGCTGATACCTCTGCTCTGGCAACAGCTCAGCCAGACCTGGGAACACAGAGGAGCCCGACGAGCCTGCTGCTTGGAAAAGCTTACAGGGTGGCCCTCAGCTGGGGTGGCCCTGGAGGGAAGGCACTACTTAGACGTTCTGTGTCCCAATGCCCAGCCCAGCTCTGGAGTGTGCCAGAGACTAAATCTATTTGCTACCCAGCTATCAGAGGGATGAAATCTGTTTATTCTATGCCAACACGCTCTCTCTTGATTGTTCACACCAAGGGCAGATGGCAAGTCAAGGGGATGTGCCTGTCTGTCTGGATGTGGCATCTGTTGTGCGAGTCCGGGTACCCTCTCTAGGAAAGAGACGAAACCAGAACACCTGCCCAGTGCTTTCCCCTTTGTTGGCTTCCGCTGTCTGCCTGTCAATTACCTCCAGATGCTTGTAGCTAATTGAGGGCGGCTAATGGGTCAGCAGCTGAATTACAGTATAAACAGAAAGGGATTAGAGCCACTTGACCTGTCTGCAGTTTCTACCCTCGCGGAAATTCTTGATTCTTTCATTGCTCCCCACCATCTCTTTCTCCACCCCATCACTCTTCAAAGAAAAGAGCCTTCTCCCCACCCACACACATGCCGTCTATTTCCCCTCGACCCCCACACTCAGCACAAAACTGGGCCCCCTCCTCCCACACCCTAGCTGCAACCTCACTATCTTCTGCTATTGTTCCCCCTGGAACATGCCACCCTGTGTTCATCTTCCTCTTGGCTCCTTTGAAGTGTTTATTCACTGGGATGCATATTCAGCTAGAGCCAAATTTAGTGAACCACATTGAAACAGTTTCAGAAGGCTTCCAGCTACAAGGAGGGATGGTCCTACCTCCTCTGATTCTGCGTCCTTCATTTGCTGGGCATTCGGTTCCCTCTCCAAGAAAGCCAGTGTTCTCCAAGCCAACCTCTGGGGCTGAAGATAAGAGGGTGGGGAGAGGGTTCTGCATGGGGACAGGCACCCTGAGAGACAGTCTTCCTGACTCTTCCAGTGTCCTGTGGGTTCCCAGCATTGGAATCCAAGCCTGGGCTTCTCAGCATGGCACAGGATAGTATCCCACACGCTGGCCTTGACCTTGACCTCCCTCTCCAACCTCTTTGCTGATGACCTTGCTCCTTTCTGCCATATTCCAGCCCTCCTACCCCTTTCCTGCCTCATCTTCGCTGCTCTCACTGCTCAGTTCTCTTCCTCCATTTCTTTGGCAAGGCCAGCCCTTCCTGGTCATTACCTGTTGAGTCTGCAGCCCTTTCTCAGAGACCTCGCCCCTTATCATTCTCCTGCAAGACTGTCTGACACCCACCCTTCCAACCCCTCTCTAGTTTCCTCCATCACTTATTTATTTGCTGGTTCTTCCACTAGAATGGAAGCTCGTGAGAGCAGGGGACTTGTCTATTCTGATCATTGTTGATGCCACAGTGGCTCAGCCAGGAAGACCAGGCACCTAGTAGGTGTGCAGTGAACATATACTAATGGTTTACTAGCTTCCTGGTGGTTCGTGGCTGGCAGGGGTGCTAGCAAGACTGCCTCTCCGGCTGGGGCAGGAGGGCTGAGCCCATGCTGCTACCGTTACAGACTGAGTCTTTCAAGCTGAGCGAGCCGTACAGTCGCTGCACAGAAGATGGGAGCGACGTACCCATCAAGAACATCTACAAGGCTGCCTACTCCCTGCAGGTACAGGTGGAGGGGCCGCCCGGCCCTGGGCTGTGGTATGGGACCAGGAGACCAATTTGTAGGTTAAGGCCTGGGTGTGTCTGGGACCAGGAACTCAGCGAGAATCCCTGGGGTTCATCCAGAGACCTCAAGAATAGATTTGCCGGCTGGTTCCAGTCCTCTTCGCTCTGTCTGTAACCAGAGCTTAATTGATTCATTGAGGTTGGCGTGGAACACAATGTACAGCCGAGACAGGCTGTTTCCTAAGTGGGGCTTGGTGAGCGGGGGAGAGAAACGGAGCCCACTGGGAGGGGCACAGGCTCTGAGGTCAAGGCCATCCAGGTCCATGTGCACCCCCCCCTGCTATCTCCTTGGCCACTGACCTTGGGCAAGTGTGTCACCTCCACAGGCAGGAGGGACATGGGGCTGGCTCAGGGGCTACTCGGTAGTGGCCTCCCAGAGCCCCTCTGGGCTGCGCACCTAATTTTTTGGGCTGGATGATGTTAAAAAGTTAGAACAGAATTGCACAAGAAAGCTCAGATGTCCAGCTTCTATTGAGAAATGAGAGGTGATCATGTCTGGCCCATTTCCTGCAAGATGAATGGGGTGGAGATGGCCCCATTAGCAGGGCAGGTATATTCAGGGTTCCCACCACCTGCAGTATTCCCTAGCCTTACTTGGAGTTTTTGGCCTTTTCCTGCCAAAAACTCACATTCTCACATTCTGGGGGGGTGTCCTCCTACCAGGATACCCTGCATCAATGCAAATTGTGCCCATTGACAAAATGGTGGCCAGGTCTCCTTCCACACTGGATCTTCCAGTTTGTATCAGAACTGAGCTGAGAGGTGGTGGAGACACCGCATAAAATATCAGACCATGTCTGCTTGGAGGAAATAGAAATAGAATCACACTCACTTTAAGACAAAAAGAAGTTATCTCATGGAAAAGACGCCTGGTTAATAGTGAGAGACAAAACACTTCATACATACTTTCTGCTTACAACTTCATGAAGTAGACATACTAATTCTAAATACTAATATTAGATGATAATAATAATATTTAAATCAATACTAATATTGATTTCAAAGAAACCCCAGTATCAGAAAAGTTGAGAGATTGCCTGTGGTCACACAGTTGGGAGGCAGAAAAGCTGAGATTTGAACCCAAACAGCCAGAATTCAGAATTTGGCCATTAACTTTCATGCTATAAGCTTCATGCACCTCGTGGCAGTTTATGATCCCCAAGGACCCAGAGTGTAGGACTTGAACCTGACCATCAGAAAGCTGGCAACTGTGTTTGTTTCTTTCTGCTTTTGGGCATCTCCTCCAGTTCTCCCAGTTCTACCTGGTCTCCACATGTCAGTTACTCTAAATTCGCAATAAATATTCTAGTTTGGTCCCTTGAGAGTGATGAGGCCATTCCTAGCCTGGCATAAAATGTAGTTTATGTGGTTGGTCAAGGAGCAGGGAGGTTGACCTCCCTTCTTGATGATGGTGTAGAGGAGGAGGTCTCTGGTACCCCATATGCAAAGCGATTCCTTGGTCTTCTCTTTCAGATCTGCCTTCACTCATGCTTCCAGACAAAGATGGTGGAAAAATGTGGGTGTGCCCAGTACAGCCAGCCTCTACCTCCCGCAGCCAACTATTGCAACTACCAGCAGCACCCTAACTGGAGTGAGTGAGACCCACCCCTAGCCTTGTATACCCCTGGAGCCAAGAGCTCCTGGGCATCTGCCAGCTATGGCTTTTTGCCTGAGAAAGGTATTGGTAGAGAGATTAACCAGTTTTGCTTCTGTTGTCAAAGCTGGCTTGAATTATACTTCCCAGTCAATGATCAAATGCTATACCCCACCCTGTGCTGAAAGTTCAATCACCTCAGTCAACTCCAGGCAGTAGGAACTATGCTTCCTTTCATGGAACAGCTAACTGAAGTGCAAAAAGGTTCAGCAGCTTGTCCAAGGTCACACAATTGGGAAGTAGCAGAGCCAGCCCCAGACTAAGGGCTATGTCCCTACCTCATACCCTATACCTCCACAGTATTCTGTCTCCCAACATCCCAAAGCAGCATTTATTTCCAGAGAACCAGTGTTTGTAAAAAGTGGTAGATGTAACTTAAAAACCTGAGAGCACCCCTGGAAACCCCTTGGAATGGCCTTGTGGCCCTGAAGCTCACACTACCCTCACTTTGCCCCTCAGTGTATTGCTACTACCAACTGCACCAGGCTTTTGTCCGTGAAGAGCTGGGCTGCCAGTCTGTGTGCCGAGAAGCCTGCAGGTGAGCTGGGGGAGGGATATGTGACCAGCAGGGTTGGGCCAGGATACCTGTGCCCACTCAGTGCCCTTTTTCTCTTAGCTTTAAGGAGTGGACACTGACCACCAGCCTGGCACAGTGGCCATCTGCAGTTTCCGAGGTAAGTCGTTTGGTCCACTCTTCACCTGAGCCCACAGCCTAGAGCCTGATTTGCTGGTTATGTTGTCTGACTCTGGGGGTGATCCAGGGAGGAGGCCTAAGTTGGGGGGTAGGATAGATGAGGGGTGGAAGGACTGGGCCTTACCTTCTTTCTCCATCACAGAAATGGTTGCTGTCTGTTCTTACCTGGGACCAAGGACAGCAAATAAAGAAAAAGCTCAACAAGTAAGGTGACCCCCACCTCTGCTAGCCCTGGGGGCCCCAGCCTCCTCACTGGCCTCCTCCTCGCTGAGGCCTCTCCTTTTCATTCACTTGTTTCTTTATTCAGCAAATATTTATTGAGTTCATATCATGAGTCAGATGCTGCTTGAGGCCTGAGGCTCTCAAACTTTGACCGTGACCCACAGCATGAAAATACTTTTTCCACTGGGACCCAGTGACTACATCACTGAACTAAAGAGTCCTTCCTGGCAATGCATAGTGTGTGCAGATGGAGTTCCAGCCAGTGCAATTGCTCTCATTCATGCCACTGGGTCACCTCATACTCCTATTAATTCATGTCCATGTCAGTTATCAAAAATTCTGAATAACTTTGTGAAAGCAATCTTATACTTCCTACTCTATTTCAGTTTGTTAAATGTACTGCTCAGGGCTTCATAAATTTCATTCATTCATTCATTCATTCATTCATTCATTCATTCATTCATTCATTCATTCATAGCTTCCTGATGACCCAGTTGGAAAAATACTCCTCCTGAACCTTGAAGCTTCTAACTGCACTTGAATTTTTCACATAGAAATTCATTTCCAAGGGAAAAAGAGATAAAACACTTCATATATACTTTCTGCTTACAATTTCATGATGTATACATACTAATTCTAATACTAATATTAGATAATAATAATTTGAAATCAATACTAATATTGATTTCAAAGAAACCTGAGTATCAGAGAATTTGAGATTTCAAGCAAAAATCGACCAATTCAGCATTTAGGAACCTCAGAAGATGAAGACAAAGGTGGGAGAAGGTGTGGAATGGAATTCACACATCTCTCACTAGCCCATTATCATAGTACCTGGCACTGACTGGCCTCCAAAATCCATTGAATAGCCATGGTGTGACATGCAGGGGGTAGAGAGGGAGGCAGGGAATCAAGTGGACACAGTCGCTACCCTCAAGGTGCTTACAGTCCATTAATAAACTTCGCACAAGCAATTAAAAATGATTAAACCAATTATTATAAACAAGTAACTGACCCTAGGCCATAGTTGCCCATTATCTCCAACTTTCCCTGAAAGATTAAAAGCTCCAGCAACAGCAAACCCCCATTCTTGCACAGGATACAGCTGAGTGGTAACTGCCTGATTGGAATACACATAAACATCCTCACTCACCACAGTTCTACCAGGAGGCAATTTCATAGTTAAGAGCATGGACTCCAAAACCAGATCGAGCTGCATTTGAAGAGTGGCTCTGCCAGTTGTGGGCTGTGTAGTGCTGGGCAAGTTACTGAGCTGACCCAGAGGAACGCAGAAAGCAGCCTTACCTCATAGGCTCATGAGAATTAACTGAGTTAATTCATGTAAGGTTCTTGAACAGTGCTTGACAATGCAGGAAGTGTCCACTAAATGCTAGTGGCTGTTACGGTTGTTATGCTTGTTACATTACACCCAACCTACTTTGCTCATTTATATTACTGGTTTATATTACTGGCCTGTCTCCTATACTTATTTGAGATTGTAATCAAATAACCGCTAATCCAGGTTTAATGAACAGCAGGGTGCATGGCAGGATAGCTAGGTGGACTGAGTTGGTTCGGAGGTTGCTAAGTGGCTTTTGAGGGAATGAATGGCCTGTACAACCAGGCCCAGGTTGGAGATGTGCTCTGGAGTACAGAAAGAACCCCAAGGACTAGATTCGATTCCTCAGAGCTCAAAGTCTGGCCCATGCTGGGGGTGGGCGAGAGGGAGACAGCCATGATAAAGGGTTGCTGTCCTGGGACTTCCTGACTCACCCGGATCCTGCTTATTGGAATTCTGCAGGACAGACTTGGCCAAGCTCTTGATCTTCTACAAAGACCTGAACCAGCGATCCATCATGGAGAGCCCGGCCAACAGCGTGAGTGGCTTCCTTCTGGGACCTGTGCCAGATCTGCGCATGTGCCCATCTGCCTGTCTCGCGCATGTGCACATCTGCCTGGCCCCGGGGCAACCGTCAAGTTGTGGGTATCCAGCCTGAGTTAGCAGGCCTGCCACAGGCCAGAGCAGGCGGCATGAGAAGGGACAAGCAGTCTGTGCATTTCTTCCACCTAAGCTGTTCAGGGTCTGGGCTAACTGGTGACTCCCTGGGGGGTTGGGGTTCCTGCCTGAAGTCAACCGGGGCAGGGTATCTCCCTTGATGGTGTGACTTGGCTCCCCTGCAGATTGAGATGCTTCTATCCAACTTCGGGGGTCAGTTGGGCCTGTGGATGAGCTGCTCCGTCGTCTGCGTCATCGAAATCATCGAGGTGTTCTTCATAGACTCTCTCTCCATCATTGCGCGCCACCAGTGGCAGAAAGCCAAGGAGTGGTGGGCCCGGAGGCACGCTCCACCTGGCCCGGAGGCTCCCCCCAGCGCCCAGGGCCAGGACAACCCAGCCCTGGATATAGATGATGACCTGCCCACTTTCACCTCAGCTTTGCGCCTGCCTCCAGCACCGGGTGGAGTCCCTGGCACTCCACCCCCCAGATACAACACCTTACGCTTGGAGAGGGCCTTCTCCAACCAACTCACAGACACCCAGGTGCCAGCTGAATCCTGAGGCAAATGGGGAAAACATCTCCTCGGGACGCCCAGCCGTGGTCTGAGAACTTAGAGCCTGTCTCCTGGACACAGAGGGGATGTGTAAAGCATCCCTGCCCCAGAGGCTCCTGAGAATTAACTGAGCCTTTGCGCCACCCTCTGGGTTTTTCAGAGACATTGACTCAAAGTCGGCTTAGACAACAAGATGGCACCTGGGTGTGGAGGGTGGGGGGGCTCTGAGGACCCCGCCCAGCAACACTCAGCCATCCCTGAAGAGATAGACCCTGTGGCCCAAACCCTTGGCTCAACTGCTACAGAGAGAGGTAGGGGCTGAGGAAATGGTACTGGTCTGGAGAAAGACAGGTGAAGAAGTGAAGCCTGATGGAGTTCTCAGTGAGAGAGAGAGAGATATTGAGAGAGACAGAGACAGAGACTCCTTCAAAGCTGTGAGCCAGGGGTTTCACTTAGTCCCCTAGCCTGTGCTGCAGACCAAGGATGCCACTGAGGTATGTATCAAGGCTGGAAACCAAGCCCTGGTGCCCAAGAGAGGAGGAAGTGCCCGTCCTGGAGCCATTTGTGAATCAATTGTTCTTAATCACTGACACTGAGGTCTCTGTGCCCTCAGGCCGGAGCTGGCCCAAGGTCCTTGGGATGTGTAGGGGGAGGAATGCAGTAGCCAGAGTTCTGTGACAGGGCCATTGCCCTGAAGAAGGGGGCAGCCATGTCTAGATCAGTTGAGTGGGAGTCCTGGGCTCCCAGAGAACAGAGAAGGGCGGATTAAAGGGCACTGCTGGGCGCCCTTGAAGCGGCAGTCCAAGGCATGTAGAATCATTGCTGATACCCCCTCACTGTGTTTCCTGTAGGGCAGGCCCCCCAAGGAATGGCCCGCCCTCACCCACCAACCATAGACAACCTGCCCACCAACCCACCACCCACCAACCTCCATAGACAACCTGCCACATTAACACATCATGTGACTCTGACGTGACAGAACTCACACTCACACATGGTGGGTTTTCAGGGTCAGCCCGAGAGCAGTTTGCTGGCCCTGCCCTAAACCATACAAACCAGGGGATTGTAACTGTGCCTTCACCCCCAGGCCAGAGCCCGTTTTTAACCCATGACCTAGGAATGTTTTTTTCCCCAATTTTAAATGTTTTAAAATATTAAAAGACTATTTTGTAACTCATGAAGACTGTAAGATATTCAAATTTCAGTGTTTGTAAATAAAGTTTTATTAGAACACAGGCACGTCTATTCATTGGCGTTCAGACCTTGCTAAGTGGTCTTGCAGTCAGGACAGCCACTCAACTGAGCAGTTGCAAGACACACTGTGAGCTACAAAATCTCCAATATTTACTCTCTAATTCCCTTACAGAAGAAATCTGACGGCCTCATTTACCACATGAAATGGGTAGGATTCTCCCATTTTACAGATGAGAAAACTGAGGCCAATTCCAGTTTTCCTTGGAAGTTGCACGTCAAGGAGCTAGGATTCTGGTTACACTTTACCATTTAGTACCCAGTCAGGATTTGCGCCTTTTCAGGGTGGGGTTGACGTCACTGTGGGTAGGAAGAAGGCTAAGCTCCACACCTGTCTGAAGGACAAAAGGACAGGCCTGAATCTCAGGGCTGCTTCTGGCACAAGGATACTGCAAGGCAGAAGGCATCTTGGGAAAAAAGCAGGGTTGTGCAACCCTGCCTGGATTGAGGGGCACTTGGTCCCCCCCAACCAGTCTTGGTCTGCAGTGGACATTTCTGTTCCCCAGGTGCCTTCCATTGGGTGTCAGGGGGTGGGGCAGGACATCACCCAGAGGACAGGCAGGCAGCAAAGAGGAGGTCACCACGACCGGAGGCTGGTTGGAGCTCCCTAAGGAGTGGACCGAGAAGCCAGGGCTGATGCAGACAAGCATCAGGTTACACAGAGCAAGAGCCTGGCTCTCATCCACACTGGGCCAGGGTGGCTACAGCCAGTGCGGACAGGGAACTTGCAGTAGATGCCTGCCGGGGCACTACCCAGAGAGGAGCTTCCTCCTCCTCCTCCTCCCCACAGCAGAAAGGTAGGGCCGTGGCCTCAGATTCATGAAACTGACCAGTCTCCACATGTCATAAAGACATTTGCAGGGAGGCCGGGAGGCTGCTGTCTTTGTCAAAGGTGAGGCCATGAGCATCTGGAGCCAATAGCCACCATTTCTCCCCCAGCGCCAGCACCCACACCCTGGCTCTAGTCACCTCCCTGCCTGCCTGGCACCCAGGTCCCCAGCTCACCGACCCCGCCTCTTCCACTCAACCTTCCAAGCCAGGTACTTGGAAGGATGGAATCAGCCTGGCTTTTCCCCCACTTATGTGTCTCTCCGATCAATGGCGAGCTCTTGGAGGGCAGGCTGGATCTTATGTCTTTGCGCCCAGACTGGGACTGGACTCAGCGCAGATCTTCCTTGGATGTGACATGCTAGGCCTCCATCAACCCAGTGAAGTTGGAAATGTGAGTTGAAAATGCATTGAATGAACTTCTCAGCCAAGCCCAAAGCAAGTGCTCAGAACACTTCCACTAGTTACAGTGGGGCAAAGTCATCGAACACAAGATTTATTTCACAGCACAGTGGTGAGGAGCTCATGCCATTTGTGAACCCAGTTCCGGAGGTGAAAAGCATTCTCTAAAGCTCATCCATTGACCCTCCTGACAGATCACCTGGCTGACGGGGAATGGCCACTCACTGCCCCTTCCCAATATCATGAGACAGGACCCTACAAGTATCCCTACAGAAGAGGTAAAAATCAACATTCAAGGCTGGGCACGGTGGCACGTGTCTGTAAGCAGCAGCCTAGGAAGCCGTGGCAGAGACCAGGGATCTCGGTTCAAGTCCCGCTCAGAGCAACATAGTGAGCCCTAGTTCCAAAAAATAGCTGGGCATGGTGGTACGCACCTGTAATACCTGGGAAAGTGAGGCTGGGGATTGCTTGAGTCCGTGGTAATCTGGCAATGTAAGCCTGTGGTTCCATGGGCAAAAATAGTGAGACCTAGTCTCAAAAAAAAAAAAAAAATCAACATTCAAAACCTGAGGTACAGTTTAATACATTTCCTATCACGTCTGCACCATTGTGAAGTCCAGGCATCTGTAAGCTGAACCTTCATCAGTCAGGGCTGTCTGCCCTGTGGTGGCATCAGGAAAAGTTTATGGGACAAATAAACACAATAATAGTCACAATAACAGTACTGTTTACTGAGCACTTACTGTTTGCGAAGTAGCCTGCTATGCACTTCCCACACATCAGCTTTTGTAACGCTCACAGCTCAAGTACTCTTGCAAATAGAGAAACTGAGGCTCAGAGATATATTTTTTTCTGCCCAGCTGCCCCCTTGCCCCTACCACAGCCCCTCCAGGGTTTGTGCACAGAATGACCTGCAAATCACCCTTCACCTGGAAGCTTTCCCCAGAAGCAATGGGTACCTGGCCCTAGGGAAGACTCCTCAGCTCTCTCCAGCTTCGGGGTGGTGAAGGGGGAGGGGGATGGGAATTCATTCCCAGACCCCTTGGACCAGCAGCTGCCATGATCAGGAGTCACTGACTTCAAGAGACAACAACCCCATGTGTGGAATGTTCCAGATGCATCCCTGTTCTCAAGCCATCACTACACCTGCCCTCCCTGCTCCTCTTTTCTGGCAGTGGAGTGGCAAACCCAAGTGTCCCATAGTTCACAGAATATCTCTGATGACAGCAACACCCCCAACTCAAACTGTACCCAAAGGAAGCTACAGAGAAAGACCCCAGCAGGAGGGGAAAGGTGGGGGTGGGCAGAGGTACCTGGAGTCTCGAGGCTATGGATTAGGCTGCCATGGAGAAAGCAGGTCAAAGCAGAGTTGACCTGGGACCTCAGCTCATGAAGCAGATGGAGCCTGAGGAGCCTGGACAGAAGCAGCACAGGTCCCCTTGCTCCTCACGGTCTCCCCACCCCCCCCAGGTCTCCCATCTCCCACCCCTCAGCAAATGGCATCCTGCAGGGTGTCTCCCAGGGCTCCCTGGCTCCCCATCACCTGCTGTTCTTCAAGTTGCAAGGCTCCCCCTCCACAGTTAACCTCGGGCAGCACCCAGAGGTGGCCTTGTCCACTTGGCAGCCGAGGCCCCTTCGCAAGTCACAGGCTCTGTCGCGTCCACTGGACCCCTCTCTGGTCCCAGCCAATGGAGCAAGGCAGCCTCAGCTGACAGAGCGAGAAAACCAGCCCGTTTTCAACATGCCAAGACAAAGCCCCAGTCTGGTGCCCAGGGATCATTCACGTGGTGGACACTGGAGCTCTCCTTCCCAACCGCTGCCTCAGAGCCTGCATCCCCGGCTCCGAGGCCCGATTCAGCTGTGTCCTTCTGTCCTCGCTGTCTTTGCTCTCTCAAGTCACCTGTTTACTGCAGCAACATAGGGTCTCCTTTTGTCACCACTTCAACAGACACTTAGTCACTCAACAAATATTTCTTGAGCCCTGCATTCTGTTCCCCGGAGAGTTGTATATGTGCCACACACTTACCAGCTTAAACCCAGCATGCATCCTCCTACCATTCTGGAGGCTCTGGAAAGGCTCTCATCAACAAGGTCAAGGTCACTCCCAGTAGATCTCCAGGGGAGAGCCAGTTCCTTACCTTTTCTGGCTTCCAGAACTGCACTCCTTGGCCCCTGGCCTCTTCCTCCATCCTCAAGGTCCACACACTGGCCTCCTACTTCAGTTGTCAAGTTGACTCCCCATGTGGTCAACTCTCCCTCTGCCTCCTTTTTGTGACATTTGGGACTCATGCAGATCACCCAGTGAACTTGATCAGAGGCACACAGGCACCCACAGAACTAGCTGGCAATGATCAGGTTCTCATCTTAAGTGGGGTTGGCTTTCTATAACACACACTAGTGTTTATGAACACAGATCCAACTTAAAAAACCTCAAAAACAAGAAAAAGGAAAAAGAACATGGCGAACATATAGTAACATACGCATGGATGGATGTCAACAGCATCAAGCAATGCCCCCAAAGGGCGAATCTCTCTCTGACTGTCCCCTGCCTCCTCCTCCGAGCAGCCCCCAGGGTGGTGCTCCGGGAAGGTCCCCTGGCCTATCCAGCTGCTACCATCTCCCAGAAAGGCGAGGAACATTCGAGCTCTTTCTCTTCCAAGGCAGGACCAGCCCAGGCTGGAGAAGGGTCTGGACCGGCAGGATTCCTGAGACACGTGCTCTAATTACAAGCTGCAGACTGAAGGAGCCTCATTGTGCCCAGCTAGAAGGAACTGCGGGAGGAGGTGAAACCGAACTGATTGTTAAAATGCTCCTTCACCCTCCTTCAGCAATGCTGCCCCACGAATCTCCCCAGCTGCGCCTGCACCTATCTCTGGCCAGAGCAGTTTGCTTGACACTGTTGTTTGATAGCTCTGTTTGTTGACTGACTGCATGCACTTAGGTATCTGACAGTAGCCTTTTGTCTTTTTTATAGCAGTGTGAAACATACAAGTTTCTTTTTATTCATATTTGCAGAAATTTAATAAAATTTCCGAAAAGAGACTAGCAAAAAAGACCTTACATCTTAAAGCCCAGCATAGTGGTGCGTGCCTGTAATCCTTTTATGGGGGGAGGGACATCCCTTTTAATTTAATTTTTAAATTAATTAATTTATCTTTATTCTTTAAATCACAACCTCGGTAAATGGTTCTGGGGATATCTTCCCATCCTTCCTCCACCTGGTGTCCCCTCCATTCTCTCAAACCCCGTTCTTTGTTGCTTACTAGTCTGTGCTAAATCCATTAGTCTCTTTTCTGTGGCAGTGTTCTTTCACTGGGTGAGGGACTGTGTTGTTGAACCAGGCAAACCTTGCTGGTAGGTTTTCAGTCTTAAGATTGCATCTATTTGTGGTCTGTCCATGCTCTCTCATTGGAGGCTGACTTCTCCAATCCCATCTCTGTTGTTTTGCTGCTGGTTCTGGCATCAGATTTAGGGGGTTTCACTACCTGTCAGTGTCAGTGAAACATACAAGTTTCAATTTGCATTTATGCCAAAAATAGATAATATGTAGGGAATTTTAAATCCCAACAGCCAAATACGTAACTTGTCACTCACCAGCAAGGTCAAGGTTAAGAAAAAGGAGATTTGGTTCACATTACTAGAAATGCACCTCTATCTTCAGGTACGGCTGGACCCAGAGACTCAAAGGATGAGACTAGAACTTTCACTGCCTGGCTCTCCTGTGTTTCTGTGATAGCTCCATTCTCAGGCACACTTCTCGGAACAGTATGATGGTGGAAAGTCAAGGTCCCAGACTGGTGTCCCAACTCTCAGCACCCCAAAAGAAAGAAAGCATCTGTCACATGACTATTCAAGCAACTGAAAATATCTAATGGACTTGCATTGGACATATTTGCATCATGGTCCTTCCTGAACTAATCCCTGGTGCCGTAGGGCTGAAGTAATGATTGGCCAGCCCTGGATCATGCACTGATTTTAGGATTGGGGGAGCCACTTCTCCCCAAAAGCCATATTGAAAGAGAAGGGGGTAAGGAGTGATTGTCTAAGAGCCACAAACAGGCTATTACCACACAAAGGAAGAGCATATGCTGGTAGAAACCGTAGGCACCCACAACATGTTGTAGAAGATTGGAAAAAAGGAAGAAAATAAAGATCAGCCATCATTTCATTATGACAGACATTCTTGATAGATCCTTTGGATTTTTTCACACAAGAGGTAATTCATTCAAATTCAGAGGGTCCCCAACCCACAACAAAACTGGGATTCAAATAAGAATGCATGAGAAGCCGGGCACAGTGGCTTGTGCCTGTAAGCTTCAACCTATGAAGCAGCTGGGACTAGGGATCACAGTTTGAGTCCCACTTGGGGCAAAAACAGCAAGACCTAGTCCCAAAAAATAGCTGGGTATGGTGGCATGTGCCTGTAATCCCAGCTACCTGGGAAGCTGAGGCTGGGGATTGCTTGAGTCTGTGGTACCCTGGGCAACGTGAGCCTCCGGTTCCATGGGTAAAAAATAGCAAGACCTAGTCTCAAAAAAAAAAAAAAGAATGCACAAGAGAAAAAAAACAGAAGAAGCTTTGGCAAGACGGTGAGCCTGATCATGTGCGGTTCTGATGCAAGCCTGCAGCTAGCGTGTCCCAGATCCACATCTACCCATATCTCTATCTCTGATAGGACATGTGTCCCAGATGATCACCAACTTCAAGAACCAGTTCCTGCCCCCTGAACACCTCTAGCCACCCACCTTCATCATCCTGGTCTTCTACTCACCTATCCATTCGTCCACCTTCCACCCACCCATCCAGTAATTGTCTTCTATATTCTGAAGCTGAACTGCTTGGTCCTGCTTCCTGGTTTAAAGCCAGATCCCCGCACTTATCAGCTGTGTGACTTTGGACAAGTTACTTAACTAATCTCAGTTTCCTCATAGGAAAGCGGGGGAGCTAATCGTTTCTACTGCCTCAGAGTGTTTTGCAGATGCATTGAGATAAAGCAGATCCCAAGTGCTTGGCCACGGGCCTGCTTCCCAAGGTCCTCAGTACAGCTGTTTTTATGACATTAGGTGTTTACCATGATCAGCCATTAACCAGCCACTGCAGGTACCTCAATAGGTAAGAACATGTGCGCTCAGTCAGCTATAACTTCCCTGGTTGCCATCCACAAGGCAGATTCTGGCTTCACAGAGCTGCTGGGACCTCCAGGCAATGGCCCTTGGGTTGCTTTTTTCTTAAATCTGCTTTTTCAATTAGAAAGTAACAACGGGCACCTCAGGCTCGTGGTTCCTGCGCATCCTCAGGCAATAGTCTAGCTTGCCACCTGCAACGCTGAGTTCCACTACCAGGCTTCCAGCTGGGCACCTGAGAAACTGCCAAACTGGACCCCTGGGGAACCCCATTTTAAAGCAGGTCTGGAATTGGCAAAGACAAGTCCCAGCCTGCTCTTTATATCCTTGATGACAGTTTACGGGGGCAGAAGGGCTTCCAGAACATCCCAGGGCACAAGGAGTGACCTCACCACCTCTTCCCCTGAGGCAGAGATGCAGGAAAAGGGAGGAGGATGAGGAAGTTACTATTTTGCACTACATATGGAAAACTGGATTTGAATTCCTGGGTCACAGATCAGAGAATCACATTCCAGGTCCTTCTGAGTGATAGATGCAGCTCACAAGATTGGGGGGAATATGGCTGCCCTAAGCCAGCCGGCTAGCTCCAGGGGCTTAACCCAGTAATGAAGAACAGAACAGAATCAGGGTTTGGGGTGGGACCTAGTCAAGGTCAACTCATGGCCAGAGAAGGGCCCAGCCCACTGTCAGGGTCAGAGGTCAGTCTGTGGTCTGGATCAGGGCTCAACCCAGATTGGCCCAGGTCCAGCCAGTCACCAGATCTCTAGTCTGATGTCCCAGTATGCTAACAGGCTTGGGGTGGAGACCATGTCCTTGGCCACCAGCGTTCCTCAGGGTGTAAATCCTCCTGGACCCCTCTGCTACATCCATGTGTCTCCTTACAGTCATTCTCCCATGATGCTCTCAGCACTTGACTGACCCCTTTATCCTTACCCACACCATCCACTGTTCAGGACCCATGTTCGCATTCCCTGAAGACTTCGGTCTCTGCTTTTTGTTTTCCTCCTGAACTTATACTTTTCAGTGGTGTAGAACCTCAGCTCATGGTGACTGTGGCAAAGGTCAGGGGCAAATATTTTGACTCTATGAGACATGAGATGCACCCAGCACTGGGCATGGTGGACCCAGCTGTTGAGCCTGTCACAGTCTTCACCATCTCTCTCTCCCATGTCCCTGATCAAACTGCTTTCACTCTCAAGACCATTTCTCTCCATTCAACAGGAAGATGACCACTGAGCCCCACCTCCACCTCCCTAAGCCTATATGGCTTTGAAGCTCACTCTTGTCAAAGAAACACACCTGTTGGCTGGGTGCGGTGACATGCACCTTTAATCCCAGCCTAGGAAGGGAGGCCGAGACTAGGAATCACTTGAGTCCATGGGTTCAAGACCCACTCAGGGCAACATAGCAAGACCTAGTCTCAAAAGAAAAAAGAAAAAAAGAAACACATCCATCAAATGTGCCTAGCTCCAAACCAACTACTGTGGAGGAGGATGGAATACTCTAGTTGGTTATATTGGTGTCGTATTTCCATTCTTGATAAGGATGAGTTCCACATGAATCACATGGATCCCCAAAACAGTGGCTGAGCAAACGAACACAGATGCTCACTTTGGGAAAATTGAACTTGCCTTGTGAATGATCTGCTCAACCAGATCTCCTGATTCCTTGAGCTCTTCCACTTGAATAGTTTTTATCTCCATTCCTCTGCAGTTGAGGCTATTCCTTAGATGTGAACGGACCTACTCTCCCCACTAGGTACTTGGTACTCCCTCCACCCCTGCTCCTGGACACAGTCAGATTATCTAGACTCCCTTCAGTCTTCCCTACCCATCAGCCCTCTTTAATCTTCCTTTGACCCTAGACCTGTGTTCAAACATTCCAACTATCCTCTCACCCGCCTGCTTATCTTTCCACCCTCACACCCCTACTCAGTATCTTCATCCTGTTAGAGAGTTGGTCATGTCATTGTGCCCACTGCACACATTTATGGTAATAGCAGTTATTTAGCATAACGCTTCGAAGCTTTGATGTACTCAGGGGTCAAATGGAAAGGGCAGGGGCTGGGCTGAGTATGGTTTAGGTCCGGTTAGACGAATGCTTAAGGTCATCAGAGCAAACTTCGAGCAGTTGGGGCTTTTCAATCCTTTACTTTAAGGTCCTCTTATTTCCCTCCAGCAGCCTGGGGCTGTTAAATTATATTTAACAGTATTATCACACCTCTTCCCTGAAGTTCTGATTGAGTAGGCAAAAGTTAGAAGAACTGTGTGATTTTTAGACATTCAAAATGATTCTTATCTCTTGGGATGATTGGGAAATGCTGCTGACTCCTGCTCACTTACTTGGTTGAATGACTCATTTTGCATTCAAGGTTTTTTTTTAACCTTCTGAAAATCTCCCCACTCTCCCTGTCCCCCTCACTTGCATTAGGTAAGCTGGTCCCTACCTCCCAGAGAAAACACTGATGGCAGTGATGTCATAAGTTCTTGGGCCAATACACTCCAGAGTCCCTGTTATCTTTGTGCTTTTCTCTACAATCTTGCAGAAAGGGGTACCACCTCCACCAGCACCTCTGACATCCTTCCTCAGCTCCTAGTTCGATCACCATGTACACTTGTCTCCAGCATCTGCTCTCTTGGCCTCTTTCCACCTTAAAAAAAAAATCTCTCTTCCTAAAATCTCTCTCACACTTTATCTTCTTCCTCCTTTCATCACCAAACAAACAAAAAAAATTGTCTCTATTTCCTACAATTCTGTAGTTTAAAAAGTGATATTTTTATGATGTAAATTTATTTTTAACATATTTTAAGACTTTAATTTTAATTTTTAATTTTTCTTTTTCTTTTCTTTCTTTTTTTTCTGAGACTAGGTCTCACAATTTTGCCTGGGGAACTGCAGGCTCATGTTGCCTGGGGTATACCATGGACTCAAGGAACCCTAGCCTCAGCCTTCTAGGTAGCTGGGATTACAGGCACATGCCACCATGCCCAGCTATTTCTTGAGACTAGGTCTTGCTATGTTGCCCTGGGCAGGTCTCAAACCCACCCAGACTCAAGTGATTCCTAGTCTCGGCCTCCCTTCATAGACTGGGATTAAAGGCACATCCACCACACCTGGCCAACAGACTTTAATTTTGAATGTGTTTTTGCAACCAGCCCAATCTAGATACATTCATCATCAGTTTTAACAGCTAAAGAATATCAGAGTCCTTGGACTTATCCTCATAGAAATTTTAATAATGAACAGGGGAAAAACAGGCAGCAAAGAAACAGCAACTACTGTTTTCTTTTTGCCTTCTCTCTATGCAGGTCCTCACCCTCTGGGCTCTCCTCCCCTTATATTCTCTCCCAAGGTGATACTGCCCTTTTACCCCCTCCCCCTAGGCCCAGGTGTGTACACATACGCACACCCATTGGGTCAGGTATGCATGATCATGGGGAGGGCATCATATCACAGGTGCTGGTCATAGAGGCTAATGACAAAAGGGTAAAAACCCTGATAATTAATTTACCCTATAGAAAGCATTTTAGATTTACAGTTGAATCACAAAAATAGTGCAGAAAATTCCCATATACCCTTTATGAATTTCCTCTAATGTGAACTTCCCCTAATGTGAATGTCTTAAAGAACCATAGCACATTTCTCAAAACTAAGAAATTGGCATTGGTATAATACTCCAGACAAAAGTACAAACTTTAACTTAACCAGTTTCTTCACTAATGTTCAAATAATATGTTATTTTTATTATATAAGACTTACCATCATCATTTTTTTAAATTAGAAGGTACAAGTATAAAAACAGAAAAAAATTATCATCAAAACCACCATGTAGATGCAACTACAACTAACATTTTGTTGTTTTCCTGAATATTTTACCCACATAAATACATATTTTTACAGAAATATGCCTGTGTATCCTGCTATTCCCAACAAGTACTGTATTATAAATGATCTTCCATGTTAGTAATTATAGCTCCCTGTAATTACAGGTAATGATTTTCATTTTATTAAATTTTTTATTTTAATTTTTTATAGATAACAGATTCTTTGGTTTGAAGTTCAAAAGGTAGAAAAGAGTATTAGGGAAAAAATTAGAAAGATCATCCCACTTCCCACTTAACCATTCTCTTCTTCTCTCAAACCATGGTGTAGATCAAAAATGTTAGTGTGAAAGCAAATTATAGATGAATACATGATTGTTTTAATCAATCGGTCCCCTATCATTGCATTATTCCGTTGTATGCTCTGTTTTACATTATAAATGACACTTGGATTTAACAAAAATGTGTTTCTGCCTTTCTCCAAATGTCCAGTTATGTCCTCAGGATAAATCCTAGTGATCAAAGAGATGACATTTTGTGGGTATGAGGGTGCTTTGATTTCAAATTGCTTTCTTCAGCTGTGAGGGTCCTCTGGCTGCAATGTCTGTGACCCCACTGATCGCCAGGTTTGAGCTGGCTAATCTGGCCGGTTAGGAGGATGTCCCCTTCCTCCCTCACTGCTCCATGTGCGTACCTCCTGAAGCTGCACCCTGGGTCGGAGAGAATGTCCTTCACCGAATAGAAGCTGACCATTCTTAGGCCAAGGTTATACAAGTAGCTGTGTTCCCCTCCTAGAACCTCCAAACAATCTCTCAAATTGCTTTCTTCAATGATTATCCACCACTTCTCTACACCCAGGCTACTCCAGGCTGCCAGAAGGCACTAATCAGATGACCGAGTGAGGTGGTTTTAATCTGCATTTCTCATTCTTAGCGAGGTTGGGTCATGTTTATTTGGTAACAATGCAAACATGAATTTATTCGGTAACAATGCAAACATGAATTTCTTGGAAGATGGCCTCAGGTTGTTGCCTCCACTTCTTCAGTGTCATCCATACCTCAACTTCTAGTATTTTGGGTTCCAACCACCCCTCTCCCAGCAGTAGAGAAACAAAATAACACAACCACAGAGACCCTTCTCATTCTCATCCCGTTTCATTTTCTTTTGTGACTGAACATTACAAACTAGGCCATCCTTTAAAATAATTTTGTGGTTGTTAAACTGAGTCAGATTTTTAAATTAAAATTTTGTTAATAGAATCCATAGTTTTCTACAGCTAATTTGAATTTTGACAAACATAGAGTCATGTAACCATCACCACGATCAGGGTATAAGATGATTCCCATCACTCTAGAAAGTTCCTGGTGTTTTTTTGCAATCAGTCCTTCCCCATTCCCAGTCCCTGGTAACCACCAAATCAATCTGCTTTTTAATTACTCCAGTTGTTCCTTTTATTGACTTTTATGAAAGTGGAATTATGTGGTATTTGGGTTTGTGCTCCTGGATTCTTTTGCTTAGCACAAGGCACTTAGGATTCATCAAGACTGTTGAGAGTATTCGTGGTTCACTCCTTTTGACTCTAACATCTACATAGATCACAGCTTGTGGTCTACTGCCAGGCTGAAGGCCTTTGGGGTTGTCTCTAGGTGATGATTTTAATAGAGCTGTTAAGGGCATTCAAGCACAAGTTTCTCAGTGAACATAAGTTTTCATTTCTCTTGTGTAAATGCATAGATTTGCTGGGCCATGTATATTTTTAACTTTCTAAGAAACTACCAGCCCACTTTCCAAAGGGCTGTACCATTTTACATTTTCACCAGCAGAGAGTGAGTGCTAATTGCCACACATCTTCACCAGCACCAATAACTAAGATGATTCACAGCACCACCATGATTGGTTCAGAGATGAACGTGTGACACAAGGAGAACCAATCAGAACACCTTAGTGAGTTTGATATTTAAAACTAGAGGGGAAAGAGGTAGGAGGATCTCATGTTCTTTCACTTGAGTGAGTTGTCAAAGCAAGATAGGCTTGGATGGTGCACTTGGTATTATCAGTCTTTAAAAAAGTAGGAAATGCATGTATTTTTCTAATTCAAAAACTCCAAAATGAAAACGTTCCTGGTAATTTGTAAAGGTGACAGCTAAAGAAATTGAGGCACAAGTAACTGTCACCAGTTACATAGATAAAAAGTCATAAAAATGGGATTTAAACCAAAGGAGTCTGGCTCCAAAGGCACCCTTTATCCAGTTTTACTTTATGGTAGTACACGCTGTTCTATTCTTCTTTTGGCTTTTCACTTCAAATATCCTACACACTGTTTCATACAAGTACTTATAGTTGCCTCTTTGTTTTAACAACCCCATACATTCCAATGACATGATGTGTCACTGTTCGGGAAGTCCCCTAGTGATGGACATTGAGGTGTTTCTAACCCTTTGCTACAACAAATAATGCTGCAGTGAATAAACTTGTGCAAACTTCTCATCTGGCCAATGAATTTCTAGAAGTGGAATTACTGGGTCAAAAAGGTGCGTATTTCCTTATATCCTTCCCAACATGGTGTTAACTTCTCTTGTCTTGCCAATCAGCAGACAGATTTTTTAAATGGCACCTCTTCACTGTTTTATTAAGCATTTCTTCCATTGTAAAAGAGGCCAAGTATATTTTCATGGCTTTAAAACTTAATTGCATTTCCAGAGAATCTGAATCTTCCTTAATCTGTCTGGAGGTTCATCTAAAAGCCCCTGACTTTGCTCTTATTTTCTGATTTTTTCCCTTCTCCATCTTCTTGCTGGCTTCCCTTGATCCATTTTCCCTCTCTGCATGGCATTTCTCCATGGTGTCTTCTCCTTGGTCCTCTTTTCATTCTACTTCCATTTGGGGGCTAGCTCATTCTTGCTGACAGCTGCTGTTATCTACCACTTACAATACTAACCCTACATCATTCTATGACTCTCTAGAAGCAACCACTTTCCATCCAACTGCCTTTAGAAATCTTTACCTCAGCACCTTTCAAACACCTCAAAAGTCTATTCCAAACTAGACTTGGTATCTCCCCCTCCAGAGTGGTGCCTCTTCCTCAAAGTTCAACAGGTAGCCTCTCTATCTATTTAGTAACACCAAAATATCTATCAGTAATTAGACCCTCACTCCCCGATCCAATCAGTCACCAAACCCTACATGTTGGACAGAATTAAAATCCAGACCCCATGCATTAGGCCAGAGCCATCATGGCCCTATCTAAGTTTTGGGACAAAGGTCTTCATCAGTGACTCTATCAAACCTCCTTTGACCTACATTCCCCTTCACTTAATCATGAGATAGCTCTTTTCCCCCTTAAGTCTAGTTCTTCTTCATGCCACCCAGGTAACATTTTACCTTTGGGTGTTTTACTGTGGTAGGTATGGATGGTGAATCCTGAGAATTTCTACCTTCCCACAGCAACTAGCCCTATCCACAGGTACAACATGTTATTAAAAACCTGACCGTTCCGTGTTACATCCCAGCTACAGAGAATCCAGGAAAGGTGCAAACCAAGGAAGGGTCTTTTACTTGCAATTAGCTGGGGTATCTCTGGGACTCTAAGGTATAAATATACATATACATAAACATACAGATCTTCCAACTGGGGCAAAAGTTTTGATCATCCTCCCTCCAATGCATCACAAATAAGAAAAAGCAGGTTTAGATAATAAAAATTTCATTAAAGAAGACATACAGATTGACCAAAAGATACATGGAAAGATATTCTTCATCACTTATCATTAGGGAAATACAAATGAAAACCACCAAGACTCGTACCTATTAAAAATGACTCTTACCAAACAGACAAGAGACAAGCGTAGGGGAGGATGTTGAGAAAAAGTCACCCTTGTTCACTCTCAGTAGAAATGTAAATTGACTCAGTCATTATGGGAAAGAGTATAGAAGTTCTTCAAAAAACTTAAAAATACAGTTACCATTTGATCCAGCAGTTCTACTTGTGATGTTTATATGAAGTACACAAAAAAACTAATTTCAAAGACATACACACCCCTAAATCCACTGCAGCAACATTCACAATAGCCAAGATAAGGAAACAATCTAAGTACCCTTCCAGAGATAGCTGAATAAAAAGATGTGGCACATACTCACCAGGGAATACTGCTGTTACTTAAAAAAGATGAACATTTGCTTGAACTATTATGCATCAATCAAGGAGGACAAACATATGTCATTTGCAGCAACATGGATGGAGCTAGAAGGACTCATATTAGCAGAAATAAACCAGAAAGAAAAAGAAAAATATGAGATGGTCTCATTTATATGAAGCATATAGGAAAAAACAGAGTAAGAAAAATTAGAGACAACCAAGAGAACCAAACCACAGAGTGAGAGAGGGAGAGGAGGAAAAAATGGGGGAGGTGAAAGAATAAGAAAAATGGTTAATGGGCATTAAGGAACTGGGAGAACCCCGGGGTACACAATGATGTCATATATATATATATAGATATATATGTTAATTTTTTAAAAAGAAAAGAAAAAATAAAATGATTACCAGTCTGAAAAAAAATATTTGGAATTCTTGAGATCAAATCATGGAAACCAAGTAGATATGTTCTCCAGAGACTCATAATAAATATTTTTTGTTAATTTGTAAAAATAAATAAATAAAACAAAGTAAAATAGAAAAAAACGGACACTTGCTGCTCATCACAACTTGAATGGACCTCAAAGGGGGTTTGTCAAGTGAAATCACTCAGATGGATACAGACAAATAGAGAAGATTACGCTGGTATGCAGACAACAAAAAAAGCAAGCAAGCAAGTGAAGAAAAAAACAGAAACAAACCCTCACATGCTGACAACACAATGATGGTGACCAGAGTGGGAGAGGGCCAGATGGGAGGGACAAGTAAGGGGGCAAATTGATGAGAGTGAATGGAAACTGAGGGTGCATGTGCTCTGGTACAGACAGTCGTCGAGGTGTTCAGTTGCTCACTTGAAATTCATACAGTAATGTAAACCAACACTACTGATACAGGTTGTGAGTGATGCAGTTAAAATTATTGGCGCCAAAAATACCCAGGTGGCTGGAGTCTGAATGAACTGTGAAAGAAAATGGGAAGCGGGAAGAGAGGGTGGAGATAAAAGGAAGCAGCAAGGAAAGAAAAAAGGAAAGGAAAGGAAGGATATGAGAATGGTGGACTGAGAGGACAGGCCCACATGTCCTGGTCAGGGAAAGCCCCCTGGAAGAGTGAGCTGGAGGTGGCAAGAAGCCATCGTGGCCAGCACAAGAGTAGCCAGTGTGGAGAGTGTGGCACCGCAGCAAGGCAGCATAGTGAGCTGGTACCTGGAGATGGCCAGGGATTTGGAACACTGATCTGTGCATCAGCAGCTGTAGAAGAAATTTGAAGAGCCTTGGAGAAGCAGGGCAGCATGGAACACTGGAGAAGAAGCAAAGAGAAGATGCAGAAGAAAGACTGGACTTTGCAGTGCCTGCCTCAGTTTTGGAGGCGCAAAGGGCACCATCTTGGACATGTGTTTTTGGGACTTTTGGAATTAAAAATGGTGACTGGGGTAAGGTAACTGGCTACTCGTGGCATAAAGACTTTTCATTTTCCTGGTTAATTTCCTTGTATATAAAACCCTGTTGTTGAGCTGCCATTTGTCTGGCAACTGCTACGCGCGGGTGAGAAGGATCTGGTAAGAAAGTTGGATGACAAAAGCTGCATTTTAAAAGTTTTTCCCCCCTATGGCTTGCTAGTTGGAGGCTTCTGCCCTTTTGCACCCCGGTATCACTACCTCAATAGAAAACAGCATAACGATCATTATCTTTGATGAAACTCTTACTGTAATCCAGACACCGGGCTGGTGTGCAACACACAGTTTCACTTCATCCTTACAAAGGCCCTAAAAATAGGTATGACCAGCACAGTGGCTCGTGCCTTTAATGGCAGCCTACGGGAGCGAGGTCGAGACTAGGAATTGCTTGAGTCTACCGGTTCGAGACCCGCCCAGGGCAACATAGTGAGATGTAGTCCCAAAAAATAGCTGAGCATGGTGGCACAGGCCTGTAATCCCAGCTACCTGGGAAGCTGAGGCTGGGGGTCGCTTGAGTCTGTGGTTCCCTGGGCAACATAGTGAGACCTAGTATCAAAAAAGAAAAGAAAAAGGTATAAATTTCATTCTCATTTATCAGGAAAAAAAGAAAAAAAACCTGAGAAGTAAGGAAACTTTCTTTGCAAAGCCCACAGGCCTACCTTCACCCTCTATGTGTCAGCAGAGGGATTCAGGTACAGACCTCTAGTTACCCAGACATGGGTCACAGACACCAAGACTACTGAGTTCACCATCAGGGGTCTGCCTCACCCCCAGGCCCGGCTCACTACTTTCCTGAGCCTTCAGGTTGGAGGAAGGGGGGGGGGGGAGAATCAGGCAGCTCCCCCAGCAAGCACACCTCAGAGAGGAGAGCTGGTTCCATCTTGCTCCCTGAACAGCCACAAAGGCCCACCCACTGCGGGCTTCCAGCCATCTTTCCCCATCATGGCCATACCCTCCATTTTCCCTTCCAGTGAATATTTGCTAAGTAATCCGTGACAGGCTTTAAGCAAGAGCAAAAGCAATGCCACATATTCTGTCTCCATCTACTTGGCTCTTCATAAGCATTTTCTGAATAAATGAACTGGCACTGCCCAGGGACTCTACAGTCTAATGGGGGAAGACAGTACCATCAAGAGAAAATTCCAGCATTCTCTGAATCCCAGGTGGTGCATTCTCTGACAGGCAGAACACAGGAACTCCTAAGGGCACAGCCTAGGGAATCTTCTTGATGGGGTGGGGCTTCCTAGAAGACTTCTTCAAAGAAATGGGGTTGATGCTCTAGCCTGAGGCTTGCTCTGCTGGCCAAGGGAAGGCTAAGGGAGAACATGGATTTAAAAAAAAAAAAAAAAAAAAAACAGAAAAAATAGAAAGTTTTGAGCCCTTAAGGCATATCAGAAAAACTAAGGAATTTCTGCAAGATATACTGATTTCCAGTCAGATTGAGAGTAGCTGCCAGCCATGATTCCTTCCAGGAAAGAGAAAGTCTGTCCCAGGGGGAGGTGGAATAGACAAAAAAAAATCTGTGTTCCTTCTGCTCTGAGCATACCAGTTGCAGGCAACCAGTGCAGTCTAGGGAACATGAGTGTAGTCTGGGGTAGGCAGGGGCAGTCCCTGATCCTCCTAACATGTCCACCAAACCCCAAGATATGGTGATTAGAGAGGGTAGTCTCCACTACAGCAGGTCAGTGCATTGTCCCAAGGAATCTGATTGAGGTGCTGCAACAAGCGTGAAGTTAGGGAGCGGCAACTGGGACCTGGGTGGAACCCCCTAGAGTATCTGAACTTGTGTTGAAACTCCTATTTCACAGGTTGCTGATGCTTTAACAAGGCAAAGTAAAGGTACAACAAATATAAACTTTCCCCTCCTCACTTTGCATGGGCTGAAAATATTTGAAGTCTGTTTAATTCACTGAAACACCCAGCATTAAACAAACATGGACCTCTTTCTGTCAGAATGAGCAAACAGAGAATAATGGCCTGACATACATAGGGATCTAGGAGGTCAAAAGGTTACTGATAAGCAGAATTAGGACTAAAGTCCTAATCCTAGAACCCAGGAGATAAGATTTAAACAGAAAAATTACTGATTGGTAATTTTACCAATATTTGAGGCATGGAATCTCCAAAACAATTCTTAAGAAACCTGGAACTACCTTGTACATGAAAAAAAATCCCTATAGAGTTTTTAAAAACCATACAGGCAGTTAACACAAAATTGGATGTCACTTAAAATCAAGTCAGTGTATCTGAAAAATAGATTTGAAAGTTCTGAAATTTGGAGAGAAAAGCCAGGTGGGGGTAACAGAAACAGACTGAAGAAGAGAGTCAAGGAATAAATTTGCATATAATTGGATCCTCAGAAGAGAACAGAGAGCAAAGATTCAAAAGAATAAGAAGTTGAAAAAAATAACCACAAAGGGATATTAGAAGAAATTATTAATAAGCCAAAGGAACATTTGAATCCACAATAAAGTGATTCCTTGATTATCTGGAAAAAATAAATGAAAAAAAATGTAATCTAGAAATATTCTCAATTTCTCAAAATGATCTCATTAGCTCTCAGTCTTTCAGAAATGCTCTCTCAAACCTGGTAGCCAAAATGTTATGATACACTCTAATATTTATATCCTGAACACCCAGTAACCCCAGACCAAAAGGAGAATCTAGCACCCAACTTCTGGGGGAGAATTCTAATTAACTAAGCTGTGTGTCTATGCACATCCCAGAAGCCATCATCATCTGGGGTGTACCAACTGGGGTGGTAGGGAGCTCTCATTGACCAGGTCTGTATAATGTGTCATTTAAAACTATATACATGCTTTCAAACTATATGCTAGTTTAAAAATACATCTACAAATTATTTGACCCACCTTCCTTTGAAAGGTGAAACCTAATTCCTCTTCCCTTAAATATGAACCAGACTTGATGACTTATTCCTAATGAAAAGACTGTGACAGTATAATGATGGGTCACTTCCCAGCCTCTGTCATAAAAGGCATTGCTTCCTCTACTTTGTGCACTCTGGAATTGCTCATTCTTGGGGTAAGCAGCTGCCGTGTTGTAAGGATGCTCAAGCAGCCCAATAAGAACTCAACCTTGTTGCAATCTCCATGAAATTGACCATCATGTGAGTAAGTCACCTTAGAAACAGATCCTCCAGCACCATCATGTCTTCAGATGACTGCAGCCCCACTAATACCTCCACTCTGAGTTCATGAGGCATCCCAAAGCAGAAACTCCCAGGTAAGGCTACACCTGAATTCATGACTCACATGAACCAATAAGATAACAAATGTTTAGTATTTTTTAAAGTGACAACATTTGGGGAAAATTTGTTATGTAACCCCTAGATAAGACACATATCATTCTTTTCATTTCACTTTCTAACTTTAGCCCTGTTGATACAGTTTGTTTATTTGAAGGCCACAATTCTATTTGATTCATTCACTCCCTAATGGCTAAGCATGTAGGTTAGTTCTGTTTTCTGTTATTGTTGCTATTGTTATTTTTTAGAGACCAGGTCTTGCTATGTTGCCTGGAGTAGTCTCAAAGTCATGGACTCAAATGATTCCTAGCCTCAGCATCCCAAGGCTGGGATTAAAGACACGCGCCACTGCGTCCAGCTTATTGTTGTTTTGTCTTGTTCTTCTTTACATTTTTTGCCATTACAAACCAGACAGTAAGGAACAAATTTGTATGTGCTTCCTCATCCATACATGTAAGGCAGTGCATACATATAAAACAACGCATACATATAAAACTACACTCACCAAAATTTTTCTGAAAAGGGTCAATTTGTTGTTCCTGCTTGCGGTGCCTGAGAGTACTAGTGCTATACCTGGTAACACTGATTTCTCAGATTTTCAAACATGTTGTCCCACTGGAGAGAAAAAGTAATTCACTGTCTAATTTGCATTTCTCTGCAATGAGCATGCCCACTAGCACATCATGCCACCTAACCATTCTCACCCAGGACTGTGCTCAGCCACTCCAACCAGAAAGCTCCTCAGATCACCCTGGGGACCTTCACGTTCAGAGATCGCTCCCAAGATCCTCCATCTCCTATAAATTCTGTTGTCACTGGACTGGCAGAATACCTGGAATCACAGTCAGTGGGCCGGTCATTTCCAGGAAGGCTATGGGCTTCAGATTCTACATTTACCCAGCTCCAGGACTGAAACTGGTTCCACCTTTTCTCCTCTCTTCAGCAAGTATATGTGATTGACATAAGTGTCCAAGAATCCTGCCCTCTGGAGGGAAGCCCAATGGAACAGAGAGGAACAGGGAGGCAGGAGACATCACCAAGCTTCCTGGACCTAGCTTCAGGCACCTGGCAGGCCCACATGTCCCTGTTTATGCCCTGAGGACCTGGCCAGGGCAGCTTCTTAGAGGCTTTCCTTTGGAGCTAGACTGTACTCACTGGCCCAAGACCAGCCCAGAACACAGGCAGGGCCCTTCTGCTCTCATCCTGAGTCCCACAAACTGACTTCCAAGTTGGCCTCTAGCTTCAGGGGACTGCCTGCCATCCCCAGTGTGAGACATTGCTTATCAGAGTTCAATCCTGTGCAAAGCACCTTCAGTTTTTATCACACAAAACTGCCACAATTATTTAACATTTTTTAACACCTACATGTTTCCAATGTAAACCAGTTAATTGTGAAAGCAAACTTTCTATCCCTAGCCAGCATCAGATGATAAGAAGAGAAAACCACTGTAGAACATAATAAAAAGTGCTATTAAGAAGTTCTGCCACACACCATCATTTTTCTCTTTGTCAAAAAAAAAAAAAAAAAGAATCTGGCAAAAGGGGAGAATTGTTAAAGACCAACTGGCACCAGATGAAAATTCTTCTCTGTGAGCCAATATCCTTTGATGTCTGTAAGCTGCTTTGTAAAAGGGATCAGCAGCTTTCAACAATATTCATTTTTTGCTATGCATGGACAAGAAGTATGATTTAGATGGTCTGGGTCCTTCTGAGTAGAATGAGAGTGCCTGCCATTTCCCAGGACATCTAAGACTGCCTCTCTCACATTTTCCCTCCTAGCTCACTGAGCTAATGACCATGTGGAAGTCAGAAGTTGGAGGTGATAAGTCACCACTCTGAAGGACTCCATGCAAGAGTTGCCCTTACCACTGAAGAGTCACCAAAGACTATTAGGTGAGAAAGAAACATGATTGAATTTGAGCCACTACATCACCAGTCCTATTTGTAACAGCTGCTCAGCTCAAGATGACACTCACCAAAAGCAATGACCTTTGCTCTCAGTGATATTCATTCCAGAAAGGGGAGACATGCATTGTGATGTTTGACTATGGCATTGACTGTGGACAAATCTGGGCTGAACAGCTGACCCTGCCACTGATTAGATCTGTAAACTTAGGACACTTAATTAACAGAACTGGCTAACAATCATACCTACCACGTAAAGCTTTTGTAACAATGAAATGAGATAGCATCCCATATTTACTTCATTCCTAGGGTACAGGTTAAATTTTTTATTGGTTTGTTTTACATTTTAATGTTTCTGAAACCTAAGTATACCTTTTAAAAGATACATTGAATAGGGTAGTATTTTTTTTTCTTGGAAGATTGCTATTTTATAAATGGAGTGGGTGACAGCTTAAAAACAAGGACATGTCATAGGAAAAGACTCAGTGACTAGTGAAGACTAGCTGTTGTTTTTATGTTTATAGCTCCTGTGGTTGGGTTTCTAGTGCTTCCTTCAACCAGAGGTTGCACTCAGGAGGCCTGTTGGTCAAATCTGGCCCAGAGCATGTTCTGATTGGCCCATTCATTCGAATGAATTGTCAAAATGTGAAGACTCAAAGCATTCAGAAAGCATTCTGGACTCCTGGCTTTTTTTTCTTTTTTTTTAAGAGACTTTTTTTTTATGTTGCCCAGGGTGGTCCCAAACCCACGGACTCAAGTGATCCCTAGCCTCAGCCTCCCAAATAGCTGGGATTACAGGCATGTACCACCACACCCAGCTATTTTTTTTTAGAGACTAGGTCTTACTATGTTGCCAGTGGTAGTCTCGAACCCACGAACTCAAGCAACCCCTGGCCTCAGCCTCCCAGCACTCAGATTATAGATGTGCACCATCACACCTGGCTTCCTCCTTAACTATTTGGAATATCTGACTTCACTCCCCACATTCCAGTGTGACCTTCATCAGCTGGAGTTACAGGAAACTGCATTCAGCTAGAAGCCAGCACTCCACGTCTCGCTGCAGCACCCAACACCTCACCTCCACCACCCCACCCACCCCCCCTGCATTCTGCCACCATTGATTCTAAGATTCCCTATGGCAAATGATGATTATTCAGCAACTTGCATGGGCTTCTGCTCTTTGGGTTGAAAGAGGAGCAGTCTGGAGAGTCGGGGCAGGACCCCTACACCTATAGCAGAGCAATGCATCTGCCGTGGCCAGAGCCTCTCAGTTAGGGAAGGAGGCAAGGACAAGGATCACCTTTCCCACGTTCACACCTGGGGTGACAGTCACTTTTAAAAAGCTGCTTTTCTCTATTGAAGTGTAAGCCATGCACAACAAAGTACACAGGCCATAAATATACAGCATGATGAACTGTCACAGACTAAATAAACACAGCTGCACAGCCAACACCCCATCAAGAAAGATCCCCAGCACACCCCAGAATCTGCCTCCCATCTCCTTTCAGGCACCAATAAACAAGTCCCCTCTGCACCTTCTTTCCTTCAAAAGTAACCACTATCCTGACTTTTAAAAGCATAGATCAGTTTCCCCCCATTTCTATATTCTATATAAATGCAAGTATACACACATCAAAGAGATATTCTTCTGTTCAACTTTAGGTTTGCCTCTTCTTTTAGGGCAGTTATTCTTATTGTTATAGCATCCCCATGTGCAACTGTACCACAATGTATTTATCTGGCATGCTATTTGTAGACTTCTGGAAGCTTCCAGCATGGGGTCACTGCAAATGGTGCTGCTATGAATATTCTAGTACATATCTCTTCTTAAGTAAATACACACACATGTATTTCTACATATAGTCATTCCTTTGCCAGGAATTACTGCTGAGAGTGGAATTGCTGAGTCACAGGCTGTGCTCAAGTCCAGTTTGAGCAGAACAAAGCAATTTTCAATGTGATTATGCCAGCAGCATATAAGGGTTCCAGTTATTCAACATCCTTATCACTGCTTCACCATTTCCATCTTTCATTTTCGCCACACTAGGGCATGTATAATGGTAACATGCAGTTTTAATAAATGGTGAGCACATTTTCAAATATTTATAAACTGTGAATACTCCCTTCTGTGAAGTGACAGGAAGGATAGAGATACATACATACATGCATACATATACATACATACATACATACATACATACATACTATCTATAGATAGATAGAAAAATTTCTGGGAAGTTTTTGCTTTATAAAATTCATCAGCTCATTTCAAGAGGCAGCTATCCTCCTTTCCCCTCCATCTGTGTTGGAATGCAAATAGGGTGCATGGAGCTGCAGGAGCCACCTTGCCACCATGAGGGAAAGGTCAAGAGAATAAAAATAACATCAGCCTGACATCAATAAAGTAGCTAAATCAACATTAATATCTGCTTTTCTAGATTTCTTATTATGTGATATAAATGAATTTATACTAGTGGCTTTATATAACTAATGACCAAATTCATTCCTAATTGAATTCCTGAAATCACAACAAAATCACTCCATCTCTCCTTCTAGTTCTTCCTATTATCTTTACCAGGTTGATCATCCTAAAACTTGGCTGTGTACTGTTCTCCCTTTGACTAGATGCTTTCAGTATCCCCTAACCTGGTTTCCAAGGGCCTCCAAAGGCTTTTTCTCCAACCCTGCCTTCCATTCACTTCTGACACATGAAATTCATTCCTTCTATTCGTCACTCTCCCTACTCAGTCCCATCTTTTTTTTCCCCACCTGGAAAACCAACAACAATTTCAGCACATCACTGAGCTCTCCATCCAGTTGGAAATACTGTACAGTTAAAGAGACTGAAAGACAGTTGCAAATATGGAAGAATTTGGGTGTTAGAGCATTATGATTCATCACAGAAAATCATCAGACAATGCAACCCACAGGGAGATGAACCGAAAATGAAGAACCGGTGCCTGGAGAATGCTGAATGGGAACAGCAGTGAATCTACACCCCAGTGAACACAAAATGAAGCCTAGAGCATTCAGTTCATGACTAAAGTAGCTACAGCTACAAAAAGTAAGATACAGTAACTTAGAAATATTGAAAAAACATCTGCGTGATAATGATGTCATTACACTCAACCGGACATGTCCAAAAAAATAGGTTATATTGTGTATACATAGGGTTCTTAACAAATCAATGAGAAATGTATGAACAAATGAAGAGGAAATGAATTATATAACTAAGAACATATCAAAGATACTCAGCCTCATTGATTAAATATATGCAAGTTAAAGCCAACAATAATTTTTGCTCAATTTCATCTATTGGATTGGCGAAGAATAAAATCTGTGCTATCAGTATTTGAGAAGACAGGAATAGGTGCACTGATGGGTTGTTGGCAGTTCTACAAATGGACAGAATCTTTGTGAAGGACTCCTCACATTTGATATTCAAATGTGAACCTAGAGGGGGAGGTGACCGGGCAAGATACTATGCAGGGGAGAGTAATACATCTGCACATACACATTGCTTATGGCCTGTCTACTCTGAGTTCATTGTCAGCCCAAAGATACTCCTGGGGGATTGTGGGAGCCAGCACCCTGAAAGTGTGAGGCCAGGCATCTGTGAGGCAGTAAGAAGTTCTGAGGGCTGGACACCACAGGCTGTTGACATCAGGGAAGGCTAACCTGTTGCTGGACTGTCTTTGTTCACCTCGCTGTAAAAAGCCAGCTGGAAATGAGATGTTAAGGCAGTTTAAGGGCTTAACCACCCCGTCCCCAGACCCCGCTCCCCATCTTCCAGGTTGCTGGCTATCTTATTAAAGCACACCTTAAAGATTCAATTCCTGTCTCTGCTTAGGCAGTCTTGGGTGGTGACAGGTGGCCTGTACTCTGGTCTTCCCGTTATACAACAGTGAGTTCTTCAGACATCACCAGCCAATGCCTACCAAATGAAGCTGCATAGTTTGCTTGCCCATAATATGAAAAGTTGACTGCAACTTTCCCGGGTACAGGAAGTGCATCCTCATTCTTGGTTCTCTAAGGATGCTTCCATTGCATCCCAGGTCCCCCTGGGAGCCAAACATGTTGCAGGCCTTTACCATTGCAATGACAGACACAGGCTTAACCTTAAACACCTTCCAAAGAACAATAGCAGCCTTGAACCACATGGAATTGAATGCCTGGGGAAAACAGAAATACCCAGGCACAGCTCCTCCAAATTGGACCACAAACCCAAGGATGATGACTTTCCAACTGACTCATGTGGGCGAGGGCCAGCCCAACTTCCATGCAAGATTTCCAGTGCTCCCTGCTGAATAGAAGACACCCTCTTATGGGGTGCAGCTCTCCGAATTTTGACTTTGCATGATGATAAGTTTTTGTAATCAGAAAAACCTAAACACACAGGACAAAACTCCTGGGGGGAAAAACTGAGCAAGGGAACAAAAAAGGAAGGAAAAAAGATCTATCCAGGAATTATAGGTGGATCCAACTAACAAATAGAGTCAAAAAGCAAATGACCAGAACAGGCAGTTCAGGTAAGGAAAACCTGGTAGGAACACCTGGAGTACACCTTGTTCTTTCTGGGTGTGCCACACGTTACAGGCATGCAATAAATGTTTGTTGAGTGAATAAATTCAAGTTGATCCCTCTCCCCATTACTTTATGATAAAGTCCACATTCATTTGAATGGATTCCAAGTCTTCATGTCTTGACCTTAAACCTTCATCATTTTGGTCAACAACAACCACCATTGTGTTGGCTGGGCCCTTGCTCCTGACATCATCACCTTCCTTCAAGTTCCAGATGGAGTCTCACCTGCCTATGACATCTCTGTGTTGGTACTGATCCCTCCTCCTTGAGCCTTATAGATACTCTGTCAGGTCATGTTAGGCATTAGCTCTTTTTCTACACATGCCAATAGTCTTAAGGTACATCGCCAAAGGGACTGCCTCTTCCCTGTAGTTGGTGATCAGGAGTATTGATTTCTGAATTCATTATTCTTTTTCTGTTTATAAGTCATCAGCTCTTAGGTTGGATTCCCCCCTCAAACAACAGACCTGTGGGCCTAGATTAGGCTTTGTCTGAAAGTGTGAAAGTAATTCCTCAGGGTGAGTTCCCATGGAGAACAGGAGAAGGGGACCTGGGGGGTGAGGAGAAGGAAGTGAAGAAAGGTTATGATATAAAGTCAAGTCACACCAAGGTCAAGGGTGCTGAATCCTCTAGGGGGGCTTTGGGGGCTTAGGTCATACCCAGCATCTCACAGTAGGAGAAGGAGCTGGTGTACACACCCCAACCCCACCTCTCAGTCACTGATTAAGGGGTGCCCCAGGGTAGGAAAACCTTTAGGCTTTTTGGGCCCTTTAGAGCTGGCAGGAAAAGCAGGTTCTAACAGCCTAAGGGCCATCCTTCCCCAGAGAGATGAATGTTCTGCCACATGGGCTGGCAGTCACAAAAAGCAGGGGAATACTCAACAGGGATGGGGAACTAACCTGGCATCTCCACACCCTTTCAACACACTCCGCTGAATGCCTACTACAGTAGAGGCCATGAGTGGAAACAATAAGACACAGTCCTCACCCCTGGGGCCTAGGCTGAAGTCTTGACCCATGATGAGTACAGGGGGTGTCTTGGTGGAAGAGCCCAGAGAGGAGATGGACGCCCTGCCTGATGACTCCCTGCATGACTTGGGCTTTTGAAGAATGAGGAAGGGGAAGAGGGTATTCCCAGTCAGTGTCACAGCAAGCAGAGAGGCAGAGAAACAGAAGGACAAGTTTGTTTGGAAACAGGGAGTAGCTTGCAGTGGCTGGAACACAGGGTGTGGGAGAAAAGAAGAGCACTGGGAGCTGCACTGTAAAGAGAGCAGAGGTGAGGTGGGAAGAGACTTCACACGAAGGAGACTGTACAATGTTAAAACAAGTCCATGATTAGAGAGGAGCTTTAGGAAGAGGGTGGTCACGTAAACCATACATGGGACACCAGGGGGTCTGCAGACCAGGGACCCCCTCGTTAAAGAAAAACCTAGAAGTTTATTTAAAAATGGAGAAAACTATTTGACCTGGAGCCCCCAGCCCCACCCCTAGTTCCTTCACCAATTAAAGAAACTACTTGATCCCTGGAAGCCTGGAGTTTGCTTCCGGTGTATAAATCTTCTTGTCAAGTCTTTAGCTTACCACTTAAGCTTGAATAATTTGAGGGAGGAGAGTTCATGATCATGAGGTATGAAAAAGCACAGAGATGTTTATTACAGCACGGTTGACAATAGCCAGAATACGGAAACAACTCAAATGCCCCAAAACAGAGGAATGGGTTCAGAAAGGTGTGGTTTGTGTACACAATGGATTATTATTCTGGAATCAAAAAAGACAAATTGGATGCAATTTGTGATAACACAGATGGATAGAAGGAAACATGTCAGCATAAATAAGCCAGAAAGAGAGAAACACTGGTTGAGTTTACCTATATGTGGGATTTAGGGAAAACAAACAAATAAAAGGACAAGGAAATTTTAAAACTAACTTTAAGTAGAATGAGAGCATAGAGCAAGAGAGGGGGAGGGATAAAATCAGGGGAAGAAGGGGTACAGGAGATTAAAATGATGGTTCACAGGTGATAAGGTGGTGGGAGAACCTGGGGTAGATAATAATGTAATATATAATATACGTGCAATCAATTTTAAAAAATAATTTCTAAAATTTTTTCTTAAATAATAAAACAAGCTGGGCATGGTGGCATGTGTCTGTAATCCCAGCTATCCGGGAGGCTGAGGCTGGGGATCACATGAGTCCACGAGTTCGAGACAACCCTGGGCAACATAGTGAGACCTAGTCTCTTAAAAAATTAGTAAATAAACAAACAACAAAAAAATTAAAAACAAAAACACAGAGGACCCCATGGAGTTAAGAAAGAAAAACCCTTGCTGTCTATTCCATGACATCAGAAGGGGCCTACACAACTAGAATATATAAACTTTGCCAAGCCCCACAATTTTGTCATCTGTAAATAGAGGTAAAGATCCATCTTCACCATCAGAAGTATCAGCCCAGTGTCTGGCCACACGTGGTCAAAGACTAAGGAAATGTCAGCCTCCATTATGATGAGTGATGGGTTTATGATTGATGCAAAGGTCTGGCAGGGCGTTTATTTTCTTCTGTGTTTCCCAAATACTCAGCAGGTGATTTGGCATTCCTGTTATAATCGAGAAAAGGTAACTTACATCTCGTTTTGTTTTGTTTTGCTTTGTTTTGAAAGGTAACTCAGAGGTTTAGCAAAATCGCTAGAGGAGAGCAAAGAAGGAAAAAGCCAGGACACCTAGGGTCGTCTTTAATATCAGGAGTGCTGTCCTCTCCCAAATTCCTTATTCCAACAGTGCCTTCCAGAAGTCCTACCTGCAAGGGACTCAGCATGACTGACCAGCTCTACCTGCCTGTGTTCTATGTGATATTGGAGATAGAAGGGGTGGAAGTGCAGCGTGATCAGTCAGGGCACAGGTGAATGCAAGAATTAAGGTGGTTGATAAATCTGGCCTGAGGACCTAGAGAAAAGCTTCTAGGTGGGAGGTATTGTTGAAGGGGAAGGTGTGTATAGGGAGGCTGGGAAGAGGGATAGTATATAAAGATGCTTTCAGACACACAGGGGCATGGTCACACCTCAGTAACCCAAGCAATGCACCCAAGTGAACTCTACCCTAAAGAGGGAAGCCAAAGAGACTGGGATGGTGGACTGGGGTGGTGAAGCTCTTGAAGGGGATTTGACTATTCCTACAGCCAAAGGGAGCCAAAGAAAGGTACATGGGCAGAGAGCTGATGAGATCAGATTCTATTTTAGAGAGATAACACCTCCACAATCCAGGCTAACCTCTCCCTCTCCAGATCAATTAACAGCCTTCCCCCTCCAGGTAACAAAACACGTACACATAGTCCTGGATTTAGGATGTAAAATCTTGAGACCATTATTCTTCCTGTTACATAGATCAGTCTTGGTATAACATGGGAAAGGAAAACCTAAGGACATGAAGAGCAGTCTATGTGATCTCAACTTCCTTAGATTTCTGGCTTGACCTCCCTAGCTTGGGAGGAGATGAGAAATACAATGATGAAAATTAAAGCCCACTTGGGTTACAGCTATTCGTACGGTCTGTCCCTACCTCCTGACTCACCAGCTGAACCAATATCACCTCCAGAGGAAGATTCTCACGGTGCTGGGAGCAGGTGGAAACTCTCAGCTTCAAAAAGTACGCAATCACCACCTGTTGCTTTCTCATCACACCTGGTTTCTTAAAACCAAGGACAGCTGGGAAAGTATGACATTGTGTGACATTGCTTTTCCCATCCTGTCCTCTTCTCGCCCTTCACTGAGTGGGTAAATCCATCCTTTGTTCTGCATCGTGGACACAACAAAATATGACACAGAAAGCAGGTGGGAGTTTCAGGAACATCCAGTGTTGGGACAACTAAGTCAGGTAGGTTAACAGTGCCTGTTCCAAGGTGACAGGCACTGAGTGTCGGATTCTCCAACCTTCAGCCACCCTGGTCTTGTTACCAATTGTGTCCTTGTGCTGAGGGACCAAAGTCATGTTTTCCACACTTATCCTCCAACTCCATTGTGTCTCCCAGCTGTATTTTCAAAAGAAGGTTTACAGTTATACAATAATTGTCTTAGGAAACAGGTCAGACAGCAAACAAGGTCAGTTCAAGGTTATATTAATGGTCAAACTGGTTGCAGGCAACTTCTGGGCTGTTTAGTCCACACTGGGGCCCCAGCTATCCAAAACAAAACCAAAAAGTAGCTTTTTCTGAATAAATTCGTGGATTTCTTGTGAGGTATTTGCTTTCATATACCTCCTTCGCCCTTCTGCCAATAGCCCAGAGTAAAATCTCTTAGTAAAGAACCAATATCAATTGTGTGAGTTCCCCCAAAGGGCCTAAGTCAGTGTCTCTTTACCCTCATTGCTGTTACTCTATTCTCTGGTGCCCAGCAAGATGTTCCCAGCTAAGAAAATACTTGCATATCATTTATTCAACAAGGGGATAATATCTAAGATCTAAAAAGAACACATACAATTCAACAAAAAGAAAAAGTTCAATTTTAAAAATGGGTAGAAGAGCTAACTGAACACTTCTTCAAAGAAGACATATAGATGGCCAACAGACATGTGAAAAAATATTCAGCATCTCTTATCATCAGGGAAATGCAAATCAAAGCCACAATGGGCCATCACTCACTTTTTGGCTCACATCGAAAAGACCAGAAATGGATGCTGGCAAGGATGTAGAGAAAAAGGAACCCTCACACACTGTTGGCAGGAGCAGAGACTAGTTGAAACTCTATGGAAAACAGCATGGAGGTTCCTCAGGGTATTAAAATAGATCTTCCAAATGACCCAGCAGTTCCACACTAAGGTATCTCTGCAAAGAAAACAAAAACATGAATTCAAAGAGATATTTGTACTGTGTTCACCACAGTACTACTTACAATAGCCAAGTCATGGAACAACTTAATACCCAATGACAGAAGCACAGATTAAGATGTGGTATAGATACATAAGGAAATACTACTCAGCTATTTTAAAAAAAAAAGGTGAACTCTTGCCATGTATTACAACATGGAAGGAACTAGAGGCAATTATGCTAAGTGAAGCAAGGCAGAAGGAGAAATGAATACCGATGATTTTGCTTCCATATGGAATATAGGGAAACAAAACAAAGGAACTGAAAGAATGATGCCAAGATGAATGAATTTTAGGTGGCTGTGATATCGGATCAAAAGAGGCAGAAACCGCTAACCAACAAACCACAGGTCCGCATTACTTGCGTGTAGCAGGTGTCGCTCAAATGCAGTTTAAACAACAGGGTTTTATTAACAAGGGAAATTAACCAGGAAAACAAAAAGTCCTCAAACCACAAGTGGCCAGTTATCTTACCCCAGTCACCCATTTTCAGTCCCAAAGGTCCCAAAAACACATGTCCAAGATGGTGCCCTTTGCCCCTCCAAACTCCAGGCACCGCAAAGTCCAGTCTTTGTCCTGCGTCTTCTCTTTGCTTCTTCTCCAGTGTTCCCTGCTGCCCCACTTCTCCAAGGCTCTTCAGATTTCTTCCACAATTGCTGATGCACAGGTCAGCTTTCCAAATCCCTGGACATCTCCAGATGCCAGCTCACTATGCCACCTTGCTTTGGTGCCACTCTTCACACTGGCTACTCTTCTGCCAGCTGCCACCTCCAGCTCACTCTTCAGGAGGCTTTCCCTGGCCAGGCCATGAGGGCCTATTCTCTCAGTCCACCATTCTTAACCCCTTCCTTTTTTTCCGTTCTATCTTGCTTTTTCCTTTTATCTGCCTTTTGGCACTTCTTGCTTCTTCTCGTGGTCTTCCTCTCAGACCCCATCCACCAGGGTACTCTGGCACTAACAATTTTTAACTGTGTCACTCACAACCCTGTATCAGCTGCAGAACTGAGGTTACTAGAGAGGATAGGAATGGGGATGGGGAGGGATGGGGGCCCAGTGGTCTATGATGAGAGTCTATGGGTGCTGAGGTAATAGATGTGGTGTGATCACATGCATCCAGGAAGGTGTGAACCTACTTTCTGGAATACAGTACCATGCTGTGAGCCAATGTTATCCCAATTAAAAAAAAAGATTCTCCCATTTAGTGGCTCCACATCTTCTCTCCTCCTTTACAATCTGTTTTTTCATCACAGCCTAAAGATCTTTTGAGAACAAAATCTGATCATTATCTCTACCTCCCTCCAACATACTGTCTTTCCATCATTTTTCACATAAAGACTTAAATCCTCACATGACCCATAAGAGTCTGTATGATCAAGCACCTTTTTTCTTCACTCTCTGCTCTTCCAGTCTGGAGCCTAAGCTCCATCTTCTCCTCCCCACCCCACCCCTGCCATTTTGGTACATGTCTCCTGATTTTGAACTGCCTCTGCCCACTCTAGTGGACCTGAGTGCTTCCTTTGGTTTCTGCAACTGGTGGCCTGCCAGCTGCCCACCCTCCACAGCCCTCCAACAGCAGCTGTCAATCATTGGGGCATAGACACTGAAGATCCCCAATTTGCCCACAGGAGTCACTGACTTGAGCCTGGTGATGGCTCATGGTCTGTGTTGCTTGGTCTGAGGTACCCATGAGTCAATGGTACTGATCAGAGAATAGTAGTGAAGGTATTTGGTGAATGAGGATAATGCTACAACCACTGGCTTTCAGTCAGAGGGACTATAACTCATGGTGATGGGCAGGCTTCAATCAGTTTTTGCCTAAGAGGCAGAAAACAGAGGTTTTCCATGGACTCAAGTCTTCCTCAGTCCCCCCCATCACCATGGGTTCCATTTCCCTGGATGGAGAATATCTGAGTCCTCTTCTCAGAGACTGCCTCTAAGGGTTCTGGCTATAAGAACTGTCTGTAGTTTCTGGAAGGTGCCATGCACGGCAAGCAGTTCATTCCAATCTGTCCAGAATGTTCCCAGGGTTCACCCTCCTAGGTCCTGTGTTCATCCTCCCACCCCCCAACGAGGTCAGTTTGCTCAGGATAATTCCCATTTTAAAAGAGAATATCTGAAACAACCGAAATGCCCCAAAGTAGGTAAATGGATCAAAAAGCTGCGGTCTAGGTATACAGTGGAATATTATTCGTCAATCAAGAAAGACAAATTTGTGTCATTTACAGCAACATGGTTGAAGCTAGAAGGAATCATGCTAGCAGAAATAAGCCAGAGATAAAAAGAGAAATATGGAATGGTCTCACATATATGAGGGAGAAAGGGAAAACAAACAGATGAGAAAAACTTAAAACTAACTCTCAGCAAAACTGAAATATAGAGCAAGAATGGGGGAGGGGGAAAATCGGAGGTGGGACGGGCACAAAAGACTAAGATGATGGTGCATGGGTGACAGGATAGTGGGAGAAACCTGGGTTGACAACTATGTAATATCTACCTACCTACCTACCTACCTATTTACCTACCTACCTACCTCTCTACCTATCTACTTACCTACCTACTTATCTACCTAGCTATTTACCTATCTACCCATTTACTTACCTACCCATTTACCTACCTACCTATCTACCTACCTATCTACCTACCTACCTATCTACTTACCTACCTACCTACCTACCTGCCTGTCTGTCTGTCTGTCTGTCTGTCTGTCTGTCTGTCTATCTATCTATCTATCTATCTATCAAATATCTGGTACTTAGGACCCTCTACCCCTCCAGTGTGGGGCAAGTCAGGATGTAGATCCCCTTTGCTGACACCAGGCTTGACACCTGGACACCTAGGCTGTCCCTTCACCTGGGAAAAGGTCCCCCCCCCCTTTGTTTTTGAGACTAGGTCTAGCTATTTTGCCTGTGGAACTGCAGGCTCACGTTGCCTGGGGTACCACAGACTCAAGCAATCCCCAGCCTCAGCTTCCCAGGTAGCTGGCATTACATGTGCGCACCACCACACCTAGCTATATTTTGGGACTAGGTCTCGCTGTGTTGTCCCAAGCGGGACTCGAACCATGATCCCTAGCCCCAGCTGCTTCATAGACTGAAGCTTACAGGCACACACCACCACTCCTGGCTTGAAAAGGTCCCCATTAATGAACTTGGTTAATTCCCACTGACCACCCTTTCAGATCTCACGTACAAGTGATTTCCTCAAGGAGAATTCCGACTGCCCCTAGGTCAGATCTCCCTGTTAAATGCCCCAAGCACACTGAATTTCTCCCTCGTGGCATTTCCACATGCTTGTGATTTTCTATTTATGCACAGACTACCTCCTCAATGTATCTCATGCAATTAAGGATACACTCCTGTGGAGGAGGCCTGTTCCATGTTCTCTTACATGTCAGGCCACCTGATGCTGTCACAAGAGGCGGGGAAAAGAAATCTTTCTCATAGGATCTCGAGGTGGGGGACACACCACCACCCCACAAGGAGAGGTCCAGATGGCAGATCCTCAGTGTGGTCAGGAGACAGGAATCAGGAATAGGCCTTGATTGACTTGTTAGAATAATTTATGCAGGTGCTTAGTTATAGGGATGGTTCTCCTGTGACCTGTTCTCTGGGCCCTGCCCCCAGATTTCCTGGGGGGTCATCCAGATAGAACAGGTAGGGCTCTAACAGACCAGTTAGTTTGCATATCAGAGGCATTATCCAGGCTGAGTCCTAGTTCCTGGGAGGGCAGCATTTCCTCAGTCAGAAAGGTTTTTAAGATGTCAAATAATCAAACATCAAGAAAATTAAAAATATCAGTAATGCAAAGTTGGGGCCCACTGTGAGCTCCACAATAGTTACATGAAGTTCTTTAAGCATAAAAGAAATAATATAAGAGGGCCCCTTGCAGCATCAAGAAGGAGGAAAGGACACACTCAACAAAAATATAGTTAAAAAAAAAAAAAGCCTTTCCTTCTCCCCTAGCATTTTCCAGATTGTGTTTGACAACTGAAGCAAAAACTGTAACACCAATTTGATTTTAAATGTGGCTCTAAATGTTTAAGATAAGCAGATTACAGATAGGGGAGAGTGAAAGGAGGTAAGATTCCTACAATTCACTTAGCCTGGTGAAATTTAAGTGTGAGTAGACCAAAATGATAGCTAGAGAGAGAGAGATAGATGAACATCAGGAAAAGCTCAGGTAAGATGATAGGATTCTACTTGTTGTCTTTTTCTAGAAAGCATTTAGAAAAGTATCAAAGAGTTTTAATTTTTTGACACCTTTTGCCCTAGAAATTCTATTATAGCAATTTATTCTAAGGAGAAAAATGTAAGAAACACACACAAAAATTATATGTACATATTTTATAGTATTTCTTATAATGAAAAATATTGGAAACAACCCAAAGAAAATGAATTATTTAAACATGCTTATATACTTTAGAAGGGATCATCTGAAATCACTAAAAATTGTGCTTTGGATTATTTAATAACCAGGAATGCTTATAATGTGCTGATATTAAATTTGAGGATTATAAAAAAAGAAATAACCAAATCTAAGAAAAAGCATACATAGAGAAAAAAGGAAAAGATTTCAATATATACCAAATATCAACAACAAATTTTCTGTGAAAGTTGGGATGATACCTGATTTTCATTCTTCTTTGTAGTTTTCTGTACCTATAATTTTCTATAATAAATATATTTTAATCATGAAATACTTACTAAGAGGTAATATGCCTGGCAATAAAAACTAGAAATATACTTGTAAATGGATAATGACTTTCTATAATTATCATTTTTACAGTTAAACCTTGAACAACATGGGTTTGAACTACATGTGTCCACTTTGTTTTGTTTTTGTTTTTGTTTTTTTTGAGACTAGGTCTCACTATATTTGCCCGTGGAACTGCAGGTTCATGTTGCCCGGGGTCGCGGAGACTCAAGCAATCTCCAGCCTCAGCTTCCCAGGTATCTGGGATTACAGGCGCGCACCACCACACCCAGCTATTTTTTTGGGACTAGGTCTCGCTATGTGCCCCTGGCAGGACTCAATCCGCGATCCTTGGCCCCAGCCATGGCTTCCTAGGCTGCCACCTACAGGCATGCGCCACCATGCCCGGCCTTGTGTCCACTTTCTTAATAGACAGCATAAATGTATGGTATTGATGAGGACAGTATAGCACTACTACAAATGTATATCCTCTTCTCTGTGGTTTTCTTAATTCTTTCCTCTCACTTACTTTAAAAACATAAGATGTAATATATCTAACATACAAAATATGTGTTAACTCTCTGTGTTATCAGCAAAGCTTTGGTCAACAGCAGACTACCAGTAGTTAAGTTTTGGGGAGAGTCTGAAGTTATATACAGTTTTTTACTGCTTGGAGACCAATTCCCCAACTTCCCGTGTTGCTCAAGGGTCAAGTGTTTGTTTCCAAATACTTTAAGTTTCCAATATTGTGTCATATAAGAATCTCAAAATGAGCACATTATTTAAAAGCATGTCCCCCACCCCACCCCAAATATAGATGAGTTTCTGGACTGGTTTCAATGTCACATTGACTTGGGTGTGGGTTCAACTGATGTCCAGGTACCTCCCAGTTTGGGAATTCCAAGGAATCACAAGGAAGCTGTGGGGTAGTTGAGGTCTCAGCATGAGGCATTATGAGTAGCATCTTGGAATTTCTCAGTCCCTGGACCTATGGTTGCATCTTACTCAACTGTAGAATTGTGCAAGGAAGACTGGGAGGGACAGACATGAGCTCACGTTGGAGTGTCCATGCTTACATATAGAGAACCATTTTGTTGACAGGACACATGGCCAGAACCTAGGAGTCCAAGAGACAGGTAACTTTGGATTCAAGTGGTGACTGTCACAATACTACAATCAATATTGAGCAAACGCTACTATGGACCAGTCACTGCTAAGTGCTTAAGTGCATTTGATCCTTCTATTGTTGCTCATTTCATAGTGTCTCCATGAAGTAACAGTTCTGATGATCTTTTTTACAGAAGAATCAGAGAGGCCAGTCATCTAGTTCAAGCTCCCACAGCTAGAAACTGGTAGTGCAATCTCACCCAGTGTGCATTTTAGTGCACAAGACCTGAGGGTCTGGAAACATGCTTTTATTGGGATTGAAGGTGGGGGACTAGGGCTTTACCAGTTTACTCTTTATTTGGTGAATTTAAATCATTAGCATGGGTAAATTGTAAAAAGTGATAAAAGAAAAAAAGGAAAAAGACAAGTCTGTCTCAAGTAATCAGTTATCGAAATCAACCAGGATTTATAAAACATAGGCACATAAGCAGAGAGGAAGCCATCTGGCTTCTTCTCTAGCTGTGTGATCGGAATGTGTTGGAGCCAGCTCTCTGTAGAGTAGATGCCACAGCATCAAAACTTAAATCAGGCACTTGCATTACAAAAAGAAAAGTCAACTCTCAACTTTTCCATTACACAGATGTATGAAGTCTGATCATTGGTGGGGGAGAAGGGTAAAAAGGGATCAAAACAAATGTGCAAAATAAATAGAAAACATAAATTAGGATGGCAAGAATGTTACAAAAGTTACCAATGATAACAATATACTTAAGTCAGAAGAGTGAGGAATGAGCATTCACTGAGCCAGTGAATGATGTCTGAATGGACTCTAGTCCTATCTCTATGCCAACAAAAGTTCAGGCACCAAAGACTACAACTCCCAGAATGCCATTAACATGACTTCCTGAAGAGGGGCACAGACTGGGAACTAGAGTTATGTGCCCACGCTGGCCTTAAAAATGAATGAGTACTTGCTCTCTGTTGCTTTTCCAGCTTTGATTTTCACCCTGGATTTCTCTCTCTCTCTCTTTCTCTGTCTGTCTGTCTGTCTGTCTGTCTCTCTCTCTCTCTCCGCCCCCCCCCCCAACCACAACTTCCCAACAGCAGAGACCAGCCACAGAGGCCTCCAAGACAGACAGGCTGCCTCCATTAAGATGGGGTACCCTAGACCACCCAAACAACTCAACCAATACTTAGTGGGACACTGGTGAGACACAGAGACAGATTACCCCCACCACTACCAGGGCTAGGCTAGGCAGATAAACAGGAAATCTTAACAAGGAATAATGACCAGAAAACACAAACTTCAGAGATTTTCCCTGTGACTAGATATGGCGCCTGCTAATTCATACCTGGGGTTTGAAGAGGATAAGGCATTAAGAGGACATTAGCAGGAGACAAGAAGTTCCCAGGCAAAAATTGGAAAAAAGATGTCCCTCCTCTTTGTTACTTTAGCCCATCACAATTAAAGACTGATGGGGTCTTAAATAATCAAGGGAAAGCACATAAGCCAGGCATGGTGGTGTGCACCTGTTGTCCAAGTGCTAGGAGGCAAGAGGCCAGGGATCGTTTGAGTTCAAGGGTTTGAGGCTACCCCAGGCAACGTAGCGAGATCTGGCCAGGCACTGTGGAGGACACCTGTAATCTCAGCTACCTGGGAGGCTGAGGCTGGGGATCACCTGAGTCCGCAGTACCCTGGGCAACTCGAGTCTGTGATACCCCAGGCAACATAGCAAGACCTAGTCTCCACATAAATATGACCACCTGTGGAATCCATTTTGATGACTTTGCCCCTCTCTGGAGAGTTTCCAGGGAGTCCTGATTTCTAATTTCCCATCTCCTTTTAATTCTGATCTGTTTCTTCAAATAAATTTGCTACTTTCAACTTACTCGTCTGTGTCATCAAAGTGCCTTCTGCAGCTTCATTAGACAAGAACCCAGTAAGAAACATAGAATCACTGAGCTTTTCCCACCCATTCCCTCACTCCACATGGTGACTGAATAGACAGACCATGCCTCCAGGTCTCTGTCCACAAGTCAAATTGCCACCCCCCCAGGCACATTGGTGCCAGGCCAGTCCCGGATTGTTTGTGATCCGTATTTATTGAGTTCTCAGGGTACTTCAGACAGGGTACTAAGAGCTCTGCAGACATGACCTCATTCCATATTTACTCCTCACTGCCACCCTTTGAGAAAGACACTGCTATTATCCTCATTTTACAGAAGAGGAAGAAGCTGAGGTTCAGAAGGATTAAAGAAATTGTCCAGTTGCATAGCAGGAAGAGGGTGGAGCCAGGATAAAAATCCAGGCCCCTCTGGGAGCCCCAGTTTTTGCATTATTGTCCTCTTTTGTGTTCTTTATCCTCCACCCAAAGTAAACGTCTTGTGACTGTTGTGGTCTGGTTGTGCTTGATAGGTCCTCTTGCTTGTGGGCTTCGTATCATGAATCATTCACGATTCTACATTGAGCCTTAACTAAGATCGTTGTGCTTTTCTGGGGCTGCCATTTTCCTTCCTTCCCTTCCTTTATCCCTCTCTTTTCCTCCTTCTCCCCCTCCTCCCTGTTCTTTTCTCTTCCATGTCTTCCCTCCATCTATCCCCTCCTCTCCCCTCCTACCTTCTTCCACCTTGCTTCCAATATCATCATGTTAACTTTTTCATTCTGATCCTCAGATCTTCCTCTTAAAGGGACCCTTTTAATCCAGGATAACTCCCATCTCAAGGCACTTAGTCATATCTTCAAATCCCCTTTTGTTAGGTTATTTAATTTATAGATTCTGAGAATTCCAGTGTGGAATCTCTGGGGCGGGGGGGGGGAGCCAATATTCAGCCTATCATACACCCCAAACCAGTTAAAACAAACTCACACATGTACACACCCCTCCCAGGTCTCTACTCTTCACCCCACCCCATCCCACATGATATCCAGGTGCCGATATGTTCTCCTAAAGATGTTTTACTGAAACTCCAGTGTATTTTTATCTTTTTTTTCACCAGCAATTGCACAATGTATACCTTGCTTCCTGTTCCTGATTTCTTTCAACTAACAACATATCTGAGTGATTGCCCCATTGCCAGGGCCTTGGTTTGTCTTGTAACCAGGAAAGTTATAAGACTAGAGAGGAAAACCAGTCCATCCAATACAGATGTGTCATTCAGAAGGCAGAGAACAGATACAAGAAAATCTGGTGGGGTCAGGGATCCTGGCAAATGAGTGGGAGGCCCAGACCTGGGAAGCATGGCAATATTTGCAATTCCAAGAGACAGATCAATCTCAGGAGCTGTGTCATCAGAGAGCTTCAGCTACCAGATTTTGTTCACAAGCAGGTCCTGGGTGTTAGGAGATGAGGTGAGAAGCAGGAGGAATCTCTGTCCTGGGCAATTTACCAAAATAGGCACTCAGGAGCAGAGAATTCAACAACCACAAAACAATTCCACAAATATTTATTTAGTAGATGTGACAAGCCAGGTGCTGAGCTAAGTGCCAGTTTATATCTAGAATGAGACGGCATGGTTAATCCCTGTCTTCCCAAGCTCATGGTTGGGTAAAGAGACAGATGAGAACCTGCTGCTATTCCATACGACAGATGCTATGGTAGAAGGTCAGGATTCTATGGGAGCATAGGGGTGGAGGAGGGGGGAACAATTAATCCAAATATATTTATCTGGGTAGGTGACTTGCTATAAAAAGAAAAACCACACCCAAATCACAGTGACTTAATACAATAAAGTTTACTTCTCACTCATTTGCAATCTAATGCTGGTTGGGAAGCAGGTAGGTGGGGCTCTGCTCCACATAGTCATGCAGGAATCCATTCTCCTATCCAACGACTCCATTGCCCCTCCCCCAAGGGTGTCAGAGTTCTCCCTAGGGTCTCTTGCATTCTCCTGACAGAGGAGAAAAAAGTCTACAGAGGATAACATGGAAGTTTTTTTTTGGTTAGGACTTGAACTGTTCATCATCCAGCCCACTTACTGCTGGTTAGAACTTGGTCAAAGGGCACCAACCTGCATAGCAACCTGGGAAATGTAGTCTAGTCATGAGCCCCAGAAGAAAGAGAATCAGAGTTTGGAGAACACATAGCAATCTGTGCCAGACCACATTTAGGAAGTTGGGAAAACTTCCCGGAGGAATCATTTTAAGCAGAAACATGTGGGGTACTTATGAGTTACCAGAGGAAGGGAGGCAGGAAAAAGTAGGAAGAACCATGTTGGAGAAGAACAATGTGAACAAAAGTGCAAAGCATTTAAAATCATGACAGAAAAAAAAGTTTCGCTTATCTAGAGAGCAGAAGGTAAGCCTTGGGGCTGGATCAGACTTGGCATTTTAAACTGAGTTAAGGAATTTACTTCAAGAGTAATTCAAACGGCAGATGGTTTTCAAGCTGAGAATCAACTGAACGATAAATTTGTATTCTAGAAAAATCTTTTTGACTCCTCTGTGAAGGTTGGACTGAAAGGGGACCAGGGATAATGCCAGGAACTCAGAAAAGAACTATGGAGTGTCTGTAGAGAAGCAGACAGTGCCAGATAATAGGATGTGCAATTTATAGGCTCTGTGGTGTGTAACTAAGCAAAAGAGATGAATCAAGGACTACAGCTAGGTTTTTGTGTTGGATAACTGAATGGTTGATGATTCCACTTGCCAAGAAGGACTTCCCTGGTTACCTGGAGGTTTGTCTTGCTTTGGACTTGGTGATTCTGTGGTGCCCACAGGACATGTGAGAAGAGATGCCTGCCATGAGACCGATTATATTTGGTTCTGAAGATTGAAATTTAGGTTGCGGATGTAGTCATGAGGGTGGACAGTCTCACTCCAGGGAGAGCAGAGAGGTTACAAGAGGGCTTGGGATAAAACTCTCTGATGCTAACATTTCAGGGGCTGACCATGATGTGAGCCTTTGATCCACAATAGTTGAAACACAGGGACGAAAGGAAGAATCGTGTGTCCTCACAATAATAAGGAAAAGAAATGGTATCATGCAGGTGTGGGTGATCCATAGGCTAAAACTCAAAAAGCAAATTAAGGGCTAAATGCCAACTATCCTTTCTGGCATCAGAGGAGCAGTTAACACGGATGCAAATGAGATTGCAGAGGGTTGACCAGGCAGGAACTGGAATCAGTTCAGTTGGGCATGGCTGTGGACAAAGGGAGGGGAGCAGGGCAGTGTTGGAGGGGGTCTGGCACATCAGCAGGGGGGTGTTTCTCATTTTAAGGAGGGCACAATATGGGGACATGCTGTAAGCCCATTGGAACTTAGACACCAACCTGAGGGGTAGAGTGGAGATTCCCCGAAACAACAATTTAAAGATGTTCTAAAGCATTTACTCTGTGATGGGCACCTGCTGGAGTTTAGCCAAATGGGCATACAGTGGTACCCCAAACATCCCCACACCCCTGCCCCTCTGAGCTGGCATTTGAATGCAGTGGTACCACTCAGACCTGTTTCCACTCCTGACACATGTGTGGGGGCTTCCTCCCCACAACGAGCAATTTTCCCACTTTCCAGCCACCAAACAGACCTTCAGTCTGATCCAACATGTCCAGGGATTTGGTCAGAAGTGAAGGTCCCAATTCCATAAGACTGGTCCCACACATAAGACTGGTCCCCACACTTCCATCCAACTTGGCCACAAAGTCAGAGATTCCCACAAGTTCCCCTGGCCTCCGCATTATGCTGCAGGAGCTCGCAAAGCTCAGGGAAATACTTGGTTTACAAAGGATTTATTATCAAGGGTAGGATAGAGGCTACCGCTCAGGAACAACCAAATGGAAGAAAGGCCAAGGCGAGGTGTTGGGGAGGGGACCACTAGTAGAACCCCCTCCTTTTTGGCATATGCTCCCCTCCCAACGTCCGTGCTCACTAACCAAGAAGCTCTCCAAACCCCATCATTTTGGAGGTTTTCAGGGGGTTCTACCACATAGGCATGGTTGATTAGTTCTTGGCCACTGGTGATGGGCTCGATCTGCAGGTCTCTCCCCTCCTTAGAGGTGGGAGGCAGGCCTAGAACAGAGCGTCCCAACATTCAAAGCAAGCCAGGGTTGCTTCTTCTGGCAGCCAGTTCCCATTCTGAAGTTACTGGATCTGGCTGAAAGGGTTTAATATAAAAAAGCAAGCCTCCTCTCCCCTGATCATTCCTGAAACTCCAAGGATTTGACCAGGGATAAAGACCACATACATACACATCTATCTCTTATTATACTACAATAGCAGAGGAAACCAATCAGCAAACACTTAATTACCGTGTTAAGTGGTGACAGCTGTTGTTACAGAGAAAGATACATCAGAAAAGGGGAACAGCCTGATGGGGAGACGGTGCGACTTTATAGGAATCGGGGAACATCACTGAGGTTTGATCAGAGAGGAGTCCTGAGGTGATTTGAGTTTTAACAGAGCCACTGCAGACCTGGAGGAGAAAAGTCTAGGACACAAAGCATGGGGCTGTGGATCAGAAGGGCAGAAGCAAGAGGGTGCCCTCCTCCAGGTGAGGGGGTGCACAGAGGCCAGGCCGCAGCAGTGGGGACGTGAGCAGCAAGTCCATTCCAGAAGCAGGAAGGCAGAACCTGCTGGGTTAGCTGGGTGAGCTAAGCCAGGTGTTCCAAAGAAGCACTGTGAACATCTTCCAAAGCCCCTATTCAGCTATAAAAGGGAAGGAAGCATGGAGATGCCATCCCAGGCATGAACCCCAAAAACATGCAGCTGGATGAAAGAAGCCAGACCCAAAGCACCACGTATTGCAGGATTCCATGTCTTTCTTTCTCTGTATTATTCTTTTTTTATGTTACATACCATCGGCCTTCAGCAGTATGTGTTCTGGGAACACAGCTTCGCATCCCAACAGGGTGTGATTCCACTGCCATGAAATAACCAGAACAGGATAGACCTAAGGACAGAAAGTAATTTTTTTTTTTTTGAGACTAGGTCTCGCTATTTTTGCCCATGGAACCGCAGGCTCTTGTTGCCCAGGGTACCAAGAAATCCCCAGCCTCAGTTTATCCTCAGGTAGCTGGGATTACAGGCGTGCACCACCACACCCAGCTAATTTTTTGGAACTAGGTCTCACTACGGGCCCCAGGCGGGACTCGAACCATGATCCCTAGCCCCGGCCGCTTCATAGGCTGAAGCTTACAGGCACGAGCCACCGTGCCGAGCATGGACAGAAAGTAAATTAATTGCTGCCAGGGGCTAGCAGGAAGACCAGAGGGTGGCCACTTGGTGGGCACCAGGTTTTCTTAGGAGGCAATGAAGACATTTGGAATTCGAGCTGATGGCCACTCAACACCAGGAATAGCCCGGTGCCAAAATGGGTGATTTTATGTTGTGTGAATTTCACAGTGAGCACAAATATTATAGGAAAATGTCATCTCAAAGCCTTTGGTCTGAAAACTTGAAGAATGAGGTTACCATCTACTAAAAGGAAGGCAGTAGGGAAGCAGGTTTGGGAAGAAAATTGCAACATTCTGTTATGGATGATTATCAATTTGGGATGCCTGTTAAACAGCCCAGCAAGACTGTCAAGGAGACCAGGTGTGCAAGGATGTCAGAGGTGTGGAAGGTACTGCAAGTTTTCAGCTCAGGCTTCATCTTTAGACTTGGGATTCACTGATATTACCTTCCTGTTTGCTGGAGGAAGAGACCAAAGTAAATGATTTCATGGGCCACACATCCAAGCTTAGGCAATGAAACGTGTGCTTTCTCCATTGGACCGACTGCAGCCCTTTAAGCCCATCCAGGCGTGACTGATCCGGAGTCAGGCAGGGCTGGGCTTGTGGGAGGGTGGAGGGATGCCCCAACTTTGGGCTCTCCTCTGGTCTAGGCAGCACCTGCAAGACAAGAGCTGACTTTGTATCTCCAGTAACGATTTGTCTGTCATACCCACAAGCATTGTTTCCATCCTGCTAGGACTTGTCCCATGAAAAGCCAGAAGAAAACAAATCTGGTTTGTTAGATCAGTGAAACTTTGCCCAAGGATGGGATGCAGTATTAAGAGCAAGGCTTCAGTGTGGGAGGTCACAAGCAACTGTCAGTCATCATTAACAAATACTAATAGTGAGTAGGAATGAAGCCCAGTGGTCTGCTGAGAGCTTTCATTCCTCGTCTTCCTGCCCTAGCGGTTAAGCCTGCAAGATATACTTTCATGCTGTTGTTGTTATTATTATTATCAGTTTTACATGTATAAACAGGCACAGGAGAGGTCAAGTGATTTGCCTTAGGTCACACAGCAAGACTCAAGAGGCAAATTTAAATATGACCAATTCTAAAACTGTACGTCAGAGGAATAAAAGCTGAAAATATCAGAAGTCTCCCATTCCATCACTCTGCCCTCAGTTCCTACCATCAGTGTGCAGTCTGGGATCCTCACCAGTCCTTAGCACAGGATTGCCCTATAGTTGGTGTCCTGAACTTAGTAAATGAATGCTAGGACAAGCACACACAAAAAAGAAAGATTTGTATGTAGCACATTGCACTATATTTAGTAATTCAGAAGCTTATCTCTCCAGCTGGGCTGTGAGCTTCTTAAGGGGAAAGACCCTTTCCTATGTGTTATAGCCATGGCGAGCAGCGTGCAGAGGAAGTTTCTGGTACAAGTGAAAGCCATGGATGCTGGAGGCAGTTCACCCAGCTGTGCATCATGCCTCCTCTTCTGGGAGACTGTGTTCAATCTCTTTGGTCTTTGATTTCCTCATCTGGAAAATGGGGAGAACAGCTATGCCTACTTCAAAGATTATCAAGATTAAATAAATACAGCTTGGTGATAGTAGGTGCTCAATAAACACTAGCTGGTATTGATGGAGCCACAGAGAGTCTCTGCTGTCCCCTGGCAGGATCGGGTAGAGTTTACCCCTTGGCCTAAACTAGGAATAGGTAGCATTTTAAAATATTTACTAGGTGCCAGAAACCGAACAAAGCACCATAAATGCATTGTTGCACTTCATCTTCACAGCAATAATATGAAATGGAGACTGTTATTATCCCGTTTTTCTGATAGAAAAATGAGGCAAAGAGAGATTAAGTCATTTGCAAAGAGTCACAAAGGACATCATTGCAGATATGGAAATGGAGCTGGTGTATATGGTGTGAGGTCAAGGACCAAGTCTGCTGCATGACAAAAACAGACCATTTCAGGAATTTCAAACAGAGGGGACTCCATGCAAGGGATTGATTATACAACCAAGCCAACAGCTGAGAAGCCAACTAGGAGATGCTGAAGCAACCCTGGGCGGCAACAGTGGGACCACCAGGCAAGGCAGAGGGAGGAGGGGCATCTCTCCCTGGGCCATGGAGAAGGAGCCAGACCTCAGCAAAAGCTGCCCCTGGAGCTCCATGCAACCTCTGCTAAAGATGCTCCCTGGAGAGGGGCCAGGGATTGGGGGTAGGGATGCCTGGGCTCCTCCCTTTGCTCCACCATCTACTCTCTTGCCAGTGCCTCTGGTCCAGCTGAGCTGGAAGTCAGTTTGCAGTGTCATTTGGGAAATGGACTTTGCAGAAGAAGAGCAAGGAATCCATCCAAGGCCAAACAAACCAATATCTGCATATATGTCTTGTTAGCCTTTTTAAAAAAAATTTTATTGATTTTGTGTGTGTGTGTGTGTGTGTGTGTGTGTAATGCTACCTATTCCTAGTTTAGGCCAAGGGGTACACACACATAATCATATATATATATATATATATATATATATATATATATATATATAAAACACATCACTGTCTACCCTGAGGTTCTCCCACCACCTTATCACCTGTGAACCATCTTAATCTCTTGCGCCCATCCCTCCCCTGATTTTTCCCTCCATCCCCTCTCTTGTTCTATGCTTCAGTTCCGTTGGCAGTTTTAAAATTTTCTTGTCCATTTGTTTTCTTGTTTTCCCTATATCCCTCATATAAGTGAGACCATCCTGTATTTCTCTTTTGGTTTCTGGCTTATTTCTGTTAACATGCTTCCTTCTAGCTCCATCCATGTTGTTGCGAATGACATGTTTGTCTTTTTCAATTGATGAATAATATTCCATTGCATACATGGACTACAGCTTTCTGACCCATTCATCTGTTTGGGGGCATCTGAGTTGTTTCCATATCCTGGCTATTGTGAATAGTGCTGCAGCAAACACCTAAGTACAGGTGTCCTTTCAGATTCGTGCTTTGGTGTCCTTTGGGTAGGATCCCAGAAGTGGGACTGCTGGGTCAAACGGTAGTTCCATTTCTAGTATTTGAGGGTCCTCCACACAGCTTTCCTAGTGGCTGGCCCAGTTTGCACTCCCACCAGCAGTGTAAGAGTGACCCTTTCTCTCTACATCCCCGCCAGCACTTGCTATTGCCCGTTTTTGTTATGTGGGCCATTCTCACTGGTTGTATTGTTTGCCTTTGGAGCCCTAGCATCTCACTTGGCACTTGGCACACAGAAAGCCCTTCCTGAACGGGAAGGGAAGTGCAGGTCAGTCTGTGTCTTCACCCAGAGGGAGCAACCTCAGCTCCCTCCCGAAGTCAGGCCTCTTGCATCAAGGCGAGGGGGGGGTGCTGACCACGACAACTACATCGAGGACACTAGTTGCAGGGAGTGGTAGGGAGAGTATCAAGCCAAGGAGCACACACCCTTGTCAAAATGGGGCCAAGCTGGGGCCACCCTCGGCCCAGCAGGTGTGTGGGCTCAGCATAGCTGAGGATCTGCTGATTTTTCAGGAGAAACTGAAAATCTTGGCTTCCAAATTAAATCACTATTTTTTAAATTGTTGGCCACAAAACCTACTCCAGAGGAGCCTGGGACATTTGAGGGTCAGAACCAACACCACTAGTCAGAGGGGCAGGTCATGTGAAGTGCATGTGGGTCCCTACCTGCACCCCAGGGCCTCCCCCCTGCTTAAGGTGGGTCATTTCTGAGTAGTCAAAAGAAAGTGAACAAATGGCTCTAGAATGAATCCTGGCACAGAAAAGGAAGGTGAGGGAGAACACTAGTGAAATCTGAATACATTCTGGAGCTGAGTTAAGCACTATCTTGAGATGTTGGTTTCTCGGTGTTGTCAAAGGAGCTGTGGAAACATGGCTGTTATGAAAGTGATGACCTCGTAAGGGAATTCTGTCCCATCTGAACAACTTTGCTATAAATTTAACATCATTCCAAAATTGAAAACTTTTCAAATAACGAAAGCCATGGAACCAAACACCTTAACTTCTGTTTAAAAAATCAGTAAGTTCATAACTATAATGGCCGGGTGCGGTGGTGCGTGCCTGTAAGCTCCAGCCTATGGAACATGACTGGGACTGGGAATCGTGGTTTGAGCCCTGCTCGGGGCAACACAGCGAGACCTAGTCCCAAAAAATAGCTGGGCGTGGTGGTGCAAGCCTGTAATCCCAGCTACCTGGGAAGCTGAGGCTGGGAATCACTTGAGTCCGTTATGCCCAGGGCAACGTGAACCTGTGGTTCCATGGGCAAAAATAGCGAGACCTAGGCTCAAAGAAAAAAAAGTTCATAAGTATACTCAAAAAGAGAGACAATAGCAACAAAAAGAACTAATTTATCATCACAGGAGCAACTATTCCTCCAATTCCTACTCTAAAAAGGTAGCCATTAATGACAACAATTTATTCTGCCCCAGTCAATGAGGAAAATAAATTCTTCTTTGTAGAACACCAGCTTGTGAGGGCTGAACAGCATTAGACTTAGCACATCCAAATGATGTAATTGATGCAAGTATGATCAACAGATGCTGAACCCAGCAGGTGAAAGGTTCAAGGAAGGCTGGCTATTCACCAGATGCTAAATCATCAATGCAGAGAGTACTTACTGCTTGTAAGAGAAGAAATACCTTTACAATGAAGAGATCAGGCTGTCACTTCACCTGAATCCTCTGATCAGTCTTAGCTAACGAGACAGTCATGATGAACTTTCTGATGTGAGGCAACAGGACACTCACCTGGGAGGAATGTCTACCTCCCAGTACGTCTGGCACCACAAGCAACACAGTCAATGACAAATGACAACATCAACACAAAAAGAAACCAGCAACAAAGTGGAAAGACCACATAAGAAAGGGGGGAAAGTATATGCAAACCATATATCTGATAAGGGGTTAATATCCAAAACGTATGAAGACTCATACAATCAACAGCAAAATAATACAAATATCCCTATGTGAAAATGAACCAAAGACCCAACCAGACATTTCTCCAAAGAATATATAGAAAAAGCCAACAGATAGATGACAAAATTGCTCAACATCACTAGCTGTTAGAGAAGTGTCATTTGAATGTCAATTTAAATCAAAACAAGAGAGAATTTCTCATGCGTGTTAGAACAGTCACCCTCAAAAAGATGACAGACAACAAATATTGACCTGTGTGTGGAGAAAACAGGACCTCTGTGAGCTGTTGAGCTCTGTGAACTGGTATGGTCATGTTGGAAAACATGACAGAAGCTGGGCATGGTGGCACGCGCCTGTAACCCAAGTGCTGGGAGGCAAGAAGCCAGGGATCACTCGAGTTCACAGGTTCAAGACTACCCCAGGCAACATAGTGA
>PVHY01007345.1:0-45320 GCA_004024945.1 Uropsilus gracilis
GGATGTTTATCACAGCACTATTTACAATCACCAAGATATGGAAACAACCCAAATGCCCCCAAACTGAAGAATGGCTAAAAAAGATGTGGTATATGTACATAGTGGAATGTCATTCATGAATCGAAGACAAATTTACATCATTTGCAGCAACAATGGAGCTAGAAGGAATCATGTTAGTGGAAATTAGCCAGAAAGAAATATGGGATGTTCTAACTACATGAGAGAAATAGGGAAAACGAACAAACAGAAGGAAAATTAAAAGCTGCCAACAGAACTAAAGCATAGAGCAGGGGAGGGGAAGGAAAGTAAAATCAGGGGAGGGCACAAGAGATAAAGAAGGTGCATGGGTGATAAAGTGATGGGAGAATAGCGGGATAAACAATAATATGTGTGTGTGTGTGTATGCGTGCAATCAAAAAAAATAGTACCCCCAAAAATAAAAATAATTTTCTAGTACATATACATTAAAAAAAATTCCTGTTAAGTAATGAAATTTTTTTTTTAGAGACTAGGTCTTGCTATGTTGCCTGGGATAGAGGTAGACTCAAACCCGCGGACTTAAGTGATTCCTAGCCTCAGCTTCCCAAGGCTGGGATTAAAGGTGCATGCCACCACACCTGGCATAATGAAATATTTTAAAAATATACAAAATAAAAAGTAATCCTTAAGAAGGAAAAAAGCAGTCATAGCTCTTCTATTTATACCAAGTTGTTATACTATCTAGGAAAAAATATTTTAATATATCATGTACCTATTTACAGAAATGATTTTCTTATGTGCACAGGGAGGAATTCTTACCTTTTAAAAGGCACAGCATTTTTCAGAACAGTCTCCACATCAGCAATATTGGCCCTAGCAAGATCTGCCACAGTAAGAAAACCGGAAGCATAAAGAACCCTGGCCCGTTGTGCGTTAAGTAAGGACACCCGGATTAAGTCACACAGCTCCCTCTGGATACCAAATGTAAGGCGCTTCTGAAATTGGGAAAGCAGTAGTTCCATGTTGTGCCAGCCCAGGCGGTTGGAAAAGACTGTAATCATTCCTAAAATAGTCATAGAGTAATTACTAAATTAAAATTTCTTTATAGACAGTTTTTACATTTTTATTTGATATACTTTTGTTTCATTGTTCCTTTTTCTCCCTTAAACTGCAAAAGGTTTGAGGGTATAAGTTAACAGGAGAGTAAACCATATTAAGGGCCAATCTGGTCAATTAATGTATAAACACAGTAAATATAACCTCACTTATTCCTAATCTTAAGAATTAAGAATTGAGATTCTTAGTGAACATGACATTAAAAAAAAAAAGGCAGAATACATAAACAAAATACAAACAAAAAGCCCTCACCCTAGTTCATCCCTCTTATTCTCTTTTCCTTTCTTTAAGGAAGAAAGAACACTTAAAAACAGGTGAGGAATTCTTTCCACCTAAACGAAAACAAGATGGTGAATTTAAGAGCTAAGCAGACTACAAAATGTGAAGCTCCTATTGATATTTTCTTCTATTTTTTTTAAATTTAAGTAACACTGATATGCCACATTATATAGGACAGGTTTCCAATTCAGCAACTCTTCCCCCTGAAATAAACAGACCAGAGCAGCCAAGTGGCAAGACATTAGAAGCACTTCTCCGTGAGAACATTAACTCTAGAGGCAGTCTGAGATCTTTCGTACCAGTAAGCCAAAGGGTGATTCTCTCTCATCTTACCATCCACTCCTATTTTCTGTCTATACACCTACTTACATGCGCATATAATCACAATGAAACCTCCTTCACATATAACCTGGCAGCCCAAGTGTTCCTCCCTCTGGGCTTAAGAGGATTTCTTGGTAAAATCCAATCTAGAACTTCTGTCTGCCCAGCTTGGAGGACATGGGTTTTTAATTTTATTAAGAAACCAGTGGTTCTTTAAAAAAGATCAAAAAAAAAATTAAACAGAAGTAGAATATTTGTCCATATTGAGGAGAAATCCTTCTCAATCAAATACTGATCAATAACCTGATGAGAAAAGTGGTAACTTGTCTTATCAAAAATTTCTTCTTATGAGACAGACAAGAATGAAAACAAAAAAGAATTTTTTTTAAAAAGGAGAGGCCGGGCACAGTGGCTTGTGCCTGTAAGCTTTAGCCTATGAAGCGGCCGGGGCTAGGGATCGCGGTTCGAGTCCCGCCTGGGGCCCGTAGCGAGACCTAGTTCCAAAAAAATAGCTGGGCGTGGTGGCACGCGCCTGTAATCCCAGCTACACAGGCAAAAATAGCGAGACCTAGTCTCAGAAAAATAAAATAAAAAATAAAATAAAATAAGGAGAGAATGGTCAGCAGGTTGCTAAGGAGGAAAAGGGTCCAGATACTTAGGTGTCTCTCTTTTACAGCAGGATATCTAAACCCAAAGGAGTCACTGTTTTGAATGTTCTGTTGCCAATATACAAAATTACTGCTTGGTCGGATCCCTTCACTTTGAGAGAAATCTACAATAACAGAATTTGAAAAACAAAGAAATCTTAACTTGACCTCAAACTAGTCTAAAATAAATGTGGAAACTCTTGATTAACTGACCTGCATAGATAGCAGCTGACTGTTGTAAAGACTGAATTTGTCCACGATTGCATCCATATTTCTGATTAATTTCCTTTAAGGGAACTTCACTGATTAAATCTAATAGCACAAGACTAGTGAAAAACCTGTAAAATAAATCACCAGTAATATGGTAAAAGATCACTCATGTCTGCTGGAAAAGTACAAGTATAATTGTGAAACAACTAAGAACCAAAAAGGCAACAAAGAGTCTCAATAGGATGTAGGAATGGTGAACAAAGACTGAGCTCAAAGTTTGTAAAGTGAATTCTGACATACACTAGTAGGTACTATCGCAGAAACGAATATTTGTATAACAAAAAAATTTCCTCCACTTTTAATACTGCTAACTGATTTCAAGAAATAAGACTTGGGTCAAGTAAAGTGGTGACACAAAACTTTAAAGATCAGTACACAGTTATCTGATCATCTAATCATATTTTGATAAGATGATAGAATTATAAAAACTAGTTTTTATTTGAAAGGTATCACAAATAATCCAACTATATAAACTTTTACAAAATTTGTACCCTATTATTTTGTTGTACTCAGTCAAAACAATACACAGAACATCTAGGACAGTCCAGGCTCCTTGATCTTTACCTTTTATGAATAGCCATTTGCCTGTGCTGTCTCTCAGTTCTGGCTACTACTTTTCCTTTCACACAGTGAGCCAAGAACCTTTCTTCTACCCCTACTAGCTCTGCCACCCGTTTCATAGATGCTGGCAACTTCTCCCATAAACAGAAATACTGATACCAATCAATACTTGTCCAATCCTCAAACACAGGTGTAACCTAAAGGGTAGAAAGGTTAAAAGTTAGGTATAACTACTGCATTACTAAATGAACAAAAGTAGACTTCATAGCACAAACAAAAGTCTCAGTGTCTGGAAAAATTTCAAAATGTGGTATACCTCACTTACATGGAATAAACAACAAATTCAATGTGGGGACCATAAGAATGAAAACAGTACACAGAAAGGTGCTGAGAAGGAAGGGACAGAATGAGACAAGAGTTAAGAGCAGCAGTAAGAGGAAGGTCTGGACCAGCCTAGCATCCACTGTAGGACAACTATACTTTCTGGTTGCCCCAGCTGCTCACAGAGCTATGAACAGAGTGGCATCTTTGCCTCTAGGGAACAGTTCTGAAGGCTTTTCCACCACATGATATGTTGCAGGTGACTTAACAGGCCAATAGTGTCCATCTCTTCAAAGAAGGAATTAAATCAAGTTGGACAATCTTCCCACTGTGGAAGGGCTTGGTATCCCACTGGCAAGAGAATCTCATCCTAGTCATGTTGGGGGAACAGTTCCAGTTTGGGTCGGTGATATATGGGGCTGTGGTTGCCATCAGATTTAAGGAGGACACTTTTAATATGAAAGACAATAACTAGTAACCAAGCAGCAAAACATGCACCTCCCAGCACCAACCACATCAAGGACAATTCAAAGTTTTGAAACACAAAGATAACTCTGTGAAAGCATACAAGCTGGCAATAATTCTTTTCTGTATGTTTGTCCAACATGGATGGGAGGTTTCCAGCACATTCTCCCACCTGCTCACTTAATGATGGGACACTTCTTAGCTACATGTTCTCCTTCCGCACTCATTGCTGGACACATAACCTGCATACATTACTCTTAAGCATTGCCGACTCTATAAAATGGAAAATGTGACTTGTAATAGGCAAATGCTCTTTCTGTAAAAAGGGCTCTGTGGGGAGAGTTCAGCCTTTTATTTTGCACTGTGCTGCCCAGATGCATCTTGGCAGTTCTGTTGTATTTGTTCTATGCCATACAGAGGATATCATGAGTGCATATATAAGCCAGACCTACCAATTGAGAAATATCAATATTATGAATGTCTATGCATTAAAAAAAAAATAGTTTCTTTCTTGGACAGTAGCTGTAATGATTTCTTCTTGCCCTGCCACTTAAATTATTGGGATATTTTGATTTAAAAACACACACACACACACACACACACACACACAAACACACAGTCAGGACAAACTGAAGAAACCACTAAAAATACCAAATAAACTTACAGAATTCAAGAATTTTAACCAAAGATTCTTCAGTATCAGTATTCTGATATTAATTACAAGCTCAGGTATATGATTTTGAAGAAAAACAATAGGGAAATAGAGGAAGCAATATTCATATCTACTATATTATTTAACTGTCTAGGATTTAAGCTGTAGACATAGCAATCACACATGACTTAATGATGTACATGTTTATGTAGTATGAGTTTTACATATGATCTTTGATTTAGCTTTTTGATATATCTTTGTCCTTTGTTATTATCTTACATATTGTAAAATAAAAGCTTTTTTACAAGTCACCTAAAATCCTTGAAATGAAATTGGAGAAAATAGATAGAAAAACAGATTTAAAGAGAACTACACATTTAGGTTAACACTTTAAAAAAAAAGACAAAAAACATTTGTCTTACCTTTTTCCCCCCCATAATTATCCTTGTCAAGGAAAATAGAGATGCTCCTTTAAACTACTTGATCACTTGATGATCAGGGTTAGATAGATAGATTAGATAGATAGATAGATAGATAGATAGATAGATAGATAGATAGATAGATAGATAGATATAGACACATGGATGGATGGATGGATATATGTGATTTTTCTTTTTCACAAATATTATAGTAGAGAAAACAGAACTTACCAGATAGATAGATAGATAGATAGATAGATAGATAGATAGATAGATAGATAGATAGATAGATAGATAGATAGATAGATAGATAGATAGATAGATAGATAGATAGATAGATAGATAGATAGATAGATATAGACACATGGATGGATGGATGGATATATGTGATTTTTCTTTTTCACAAATATTATAGTAGAGAAAACAGAACTTACCAGATAGACAATATGTAGATCATTCTCTAAAACAAAGCCCTTCATTGCTCTTTGGAGGTCAGCAAAAATATCTAAAGTATCAGTTGGAGAGAGTGAGGAAGAAAGGGTTGCTGAACCAAGATGTGTTGGATGGTATACTTTTCCTGAATTGGAAGTGGTGTTGGAAAATAAAGGAACAAATGTTACAAACAGAATGTTACCCAATGTAGGGGTATTTGTGAGCACATTCTACTGTCTAATGTTGTTGAACACAACACTAACTTAAAAATGAGGTGACAGATTGCTTGAACAATTAGTTTCTTGTACACTACTTGAAAAGTTAATTTTCCTTTTCTACGCAATCTTAAGTACTTGACGTCTAAGAAATAATACCTCCTGTTCCATCACTAGCTGTGGTAATCTGGATGAATTCATTTTCTAGCAGCCACATGACACAGGCTTCAATTGCTCCAAGCTGATCAGGATCTTGATTTTTCGGAATTCCTTGCTTCCCTTCTTTCATACTTGCAGCCAAAAATGTGCAAGAAGCATAAGTTTGCATATCTTGTGACGTATTTGCCACTCCACCGACTATTATCTGACAGAAAAAGTTTGAAATTTCCTGTAACTTTTTAATAAAGACATGCAAGTTCTCATGACATAAAAAAAAATGATTTTATTCTCTTAAAATATTCCCAGTATCTTAATGTATAGACTCTTACTTCCATCACTCATTATATAAGTAACAACTACTGAAAACCTCCAAAGTCTTCTCAAAAAGTAGATATAACACTTTCTCATAAATGATAATGAATGAATATTTATCTGAAACGTGGGAACTAACACTATACTAAGAAGAAGGTATTGATGGCTAATGGCCATGAACCAATTTAATTCCTACCACCCTTTCTTCTGAAATATGTGGGCATGTAGAAATGCTTGCATAGACTGTGCTTCCCACCCAGGTATGGGATAGGAATAGATGCAGTAAAAATTAATGTGTCTTATAGATATCATACCCATAGCTGGTCTTTTTTATTACAATTTGTCTCTTGCCTTTGTTAATTTAATATATATTGAGAACATAACAAGGCAAGCCACGCTGAATAGAGATATCTCATTCTTTTTACCAAACACAAAGCATAGCTTTATAAAGGCTTATGTCATATTAACATATATGAGTTATTTCCAGTTTTTTATTAACTCAATAGTGCTATAAAATATTCTTGCACATTTAATTTGGTATAACTAAGAACATGAGTACAGGTACCACCAATACTGAAACCAACAACAAGCCATGCTGGTATATGATAGAAAATTCTTTTATAAATACATGAAACTATAAAGGGATAACCTTTGAGGGTCTGAACAGAAAGTTTTTATTTTTCACTTTAGATCTTTCAATATTATTTGAAACCAACTAATCTTAGGTATTTGTAATTTGACTTTAATATCAACATGTAATATCTGAAGTGAGGAATTAGGGCCTATTTTTATTACCTGTACAGAAGTAAAAAATAGCTGAAAATAAAAAGAACTCTGGCATTTGTTTTTTACTACACTTTTGAAATTAATTCAGTATTAGTATTAGTAATTAGTATTAATACTAGCATTAAATATTAAGTAATACTAGTATTAATACTAGAAAATAAACATATAAAATAAAAGAAAGCTATAAATATAACAATCTCAAAGAAAGACAAAACAAAGATCTTTCATATACTGAAGTTCTACAATTGTATTATAGATACAAAAGAACAAATGGCAATATAACAAACCTTCTCTTACCTCCAGAATAGCTCGAATCATGCTAGAAGTGACTTCTTCTCCTTCTTGTCTTCTCAGACAGCTGCGAACAGGTTTTAGAGATCCCTGAAGTAGAGCTATGCCTTTTGATTTCTCAGAGTTCTTACAAACTAAGATGCTCTCACCTACAACCAGTTAAAAACAAAACAGAACAAAATACCACTAGCAAAAATCCTAACACATGTCCATAAGCTATGGCTAAAGAAAATTTAAACTATCATATTTATCTAAAAGAAGATAACAGGTAACGGTGGTTGCTATGGTCATAAGATTCTTCCTAACATTTTTATTTTCTCAACTTTGGATTAAAGATTAGTGAGGAAAAATTCTGTGTGCACAACTTCTGGGAATATGCTCTTTGCTTTTTCATCTCCTCTCCCCAAGAGATGAAATGTGGATATGAAGACAGAGATAGGAAATATCTTCTATTACAGGGCAGAAACTGTATTGCTGAATATGGAATATCAAACTAGAAAACCAGGTCCATGACACTAGAGTCAGAGTACCAGTTCTAGATAACTCACAATTTTACTGTTAGACAAGAAGAAATTAAGAAGAAATTAACTTCTACCTTGTTAAAGCACCTGTTGTGATGACTCTTGTTACAGCAGTGAGCTTATTTTCTAACCCAGCCACCAATAAATTACAACTGACTCTTGTTATTTGCAGAAGTTATGTTCTATAAAATCACCATAAACACTGAATGAGATAACACTGAACCACTGATCTAAGGGAAATACATGGTGAATTTCTTGCAAACTTCTAATCATAACATTGATTTATTATTCAGTCAATACAAAAATCTTATGTGTGTTTCTACTTAAAGATAGTTTCTTTTAATATACAGCTGACTTACTAACACTGAACTCACAGCCAAAGGAACCACATTTCATGACGGAACAAAATTTATCTAACACACGTATGTTCTCAGTACAGCGTATCACAGCCTTGCATTGAGGAACATTATTTAAATAGCACTTCACCACTACGTTTAAGGGTCATTTTAAAGAGTTAAATTACAAAAAAAAAAAAAAAAGGCACAAAAATGTGAAAAATGTAGCATTAAGTCAACTATGAAAAGGAAGCTAGTTTATAGTATGAGAGCTGAAACAAGATTACATTGTTGTTATCTGGCTCACTATCAGCAGAGAGAGAACATGTGCTTCCAAGACTCAAGTTTTTGATTATTCAGCACATGTCCATGAAAGCCCCCAAATAATACTGAGTTGGGGGTTATGAGTAAATTTTAGTAAGTGGGCAAATTAAAAAATATGAAATGCACATATGAAAGCCATGAGGAATGACTATATTTGGGGACTTCACATGTCAAGTCTAATTATTCCAAAAGTCACTTCCTCAGTATACTGCCCACTTTTTTGTTCCATCCATTTACTCATTAAGACTTTCCCTTTTCTCCTAGTTATCCTAATTTCTCTTAATCACCACAGAACTGTTGCCTGTTTGCCTGTTAAAGATGAAGTAACAGAGAAATGTTCTTCCCAGAGTTTTTTAATATTAGAAGACTCATAACAATTTAGTCACACTGGCCGGGCACGGTGGCTCGTGCCTGTAAGCTTCAGCCTATGAAGCGGTCGGGGCTAGGAAGCTGAGGATGGGGATCACTCGAGTCTGTGGTACCCTGGGAAATGAGAGCCTGCGGTTCCACAGGCAAAAATAGCGAGACCTAGTCTCAAAAAAAAAAAACACCAAAAAACAAAAAAACAATTTAGTCACACTGAGAATGAGATAGTAGGTTAAAATAATATTTGCTGCTATCTTGATATTTAATTCATACATGCCTCTTCCTCTTTCTTTTAGATAAAACATTTGTTGGATTGCTGATAGTATTATCATTACTTTTTGAGACAAGGAAAAAACTGAAAAGATATTTTCAGAGCCAGAGGCAGATTTAGGAGAGGTAAGGAAGGAGCTTTCCTTCAAATTTGAGGCCCAAAATATGTAACTTATGACCTGCTACTTGAAATTAACCTTCAAAGAAACAGGACAGGAGGATCTAACCCACCAAAATAGACTCAGCCCTCTCATTTCTCCCATGAAAATGTCACCTTAGAAGAAATGTTTCCTATTTTGTTGGGATATTCCATCTTTTGAATACACGATTGTTTCTGTTAACATGAATAAGTATCATTAATACATTCAAATGTTGTGTATTATGAGAAAATCCATGTAAAAAAAAAAAGATATTTTCAGAGCCAATATAATTAAGAGGTAGCATATGAACAGTAGTATGTAAAGTGCCTATTCTCAAACTGTGAGTGCTTTCCAGGTGACAGCTTCCCTATTTGGACAGAGACCAGACAACTAAAATGAAATAAAACCCACAAAAATTATTCCTTTCATTAGCACTAAACAGTTGATATACTAGAAATTAAACATCTTCTAGCTATTATGATATTATTTTGAGTAGCATAATACTAGTATTATGTATATATAATATATATCATACATAAGTTCAGTATAAATAATAAAACCTTAATTTTATGTAAGTAGAAAATCAATGATGGACAATGTGAAAATTAAAAATGATGCGCATTTAAAATACTAAATAAATCTAAGAAGATGATAGTGCACTGGATAACAAAGAAATGTAGCACAATGAGAAATGGATTGCCAGAGAATTCATTGCCAGGGAATAGTCAAATTTTAAGCAGATAATTAAATTCAAACTCACCTCGTTTGTCTACTCCTTTCCTGCCAGCACGACCAGCCATCTGCTTGTAAGTAAGAACATCAAGAGGTCGGCCACCGAAAACAGGAGTCCGAATAATTACACGACGTGCAGGTAAATTCACCCCAGATGATAGAGTGGAAGTTGCTGCCAAAACCCGAATCTGACCTTGACGAAAGGCTCCTTCAATGATATCCCGCTCCTCAAAAGTAAGACCTGAAAATAGGGAAGTTACAACAACATGTATTTATCAACATATAATAAACATAGTGTGCTTGATCACTTAAAAATGAATCTGAGAATCTGATGCTACAAGCTAAAAAGTTATTGAATTTAGCAACTTATAAACACAGCAATTTTGACAACTTATTTGAATTTTACTTTTTTTATTTATTTCTAGCACTCTCAAAATTCAATATGGTAATTTCTAAAATTAATTTGATTTTGATATTCTGCTGAGAATTACTTCAATACACCTTGTGATGGAATGAGATACTCAGTAGCATAAAATTTAGAAAGTAGCCTAAATTTTAAGGAAACAAAGTACAGAAACAATTTTAGAATATGCTTCCCTAAAAGGTATTAAAAAAAACAAAGCCTATATCTAATATATACTAAACAGATAAGCTAAACACATTTATTTTTGTTTAATCTTATAGTTACACAATTTCTTAAAATCGTGCAATATTAAGTATAGATAAGAAATATAAGGATATTAAGTATAGATTATAAGAAATCAAATGCATGCATATATAAAAATAATTATGAGGATTTTTGAATGTTTCTTTATGACAATCAACATCGATACCTGCATGATGAAAGGCTACTCCCCATGGTACAGTTTTTTTTAAAACAGAATCCAGTCCTGAAGGCAAATGTTTTAACTGATCCATTACTTCCGAGAGACTCTCTTGTTCCAGAATCACTGGTGGAAGTTCAGATGGTTTTATCAATCCTGTTACACAGACATAAAATAAAATGATTAACATCACTCACCTGTGGCTGACCACTTTATAATGATGCCTACATCATGAAAGAGGTAAATAAGAGGGCAATGGTTCTAAAACTATTACATACAATAAACACCTGGACATCCTTTAAAAATACTGATGCTGACTCTCCAGCACACTGTAATGCACTAGTATACATGGTAATGCAATGCGCTAGGGTGCATATGGTATTTTAAATTTCCCCAAGAAATTCTAGTTGGCACCAAAGCTTGGGTAACAATGTATTGGGGTGAGACCACATACACAGGAGGGGATCAAAGGAACTAGCTGAATGACTGGATTACAGATACCCAATACCATTTGAAGCTTTGTTCAAAGTGTGTCTCCTCAAATGGCAGTATCAGAATCATATAGGAACTTCGTTCTTTGTGACAAGTGTTTTTAGCTTCCTTGGTACTAATGTGGTATTTAATCACCCCTTCTGTTTTACTTCTCACCCATAATAACTTTCCTAAATAGGTACTATGTTTTCTTTAATTTCCTAAACTTTTGGATTTCAAAACTTTGGATTGTCATAACAGGTTTTTTGGTGCTTTGGTGAGAGGCATGATATAGTAACAAATATCTAAAGAGGTGTGAACCTATACTTCTAAATAATCATGTACACTATTGTAAACCAGTGAAACGTCAGTAAAAAATAGTACATTCTTGACATATTGTTTATCTATTTCTTAACTTTTTTCTTTTTTGAGACTAGGTCTCGCTATTTTTGCCTGTGGAACCGCAGGCTCAAGTTGCCCAGGGTAGCACTGACTCAAGCAATCCCTAGCCTCAGCTTCCCAGGTAGCTGGGATTACAGGCACTCACCACCATGCCCAGCTAAAAACCGTGATCCCTGGCCCTGGCTGTGGCTTCCTAGGCTACCACCTACAGGCATGCACCACCATGCCCGGCCTATTTCTTAACTTTTTAAAGTAAACTCTCCTTAAAATTTTGAGAACCCACAGACGCTGCAAATGTATTATTATATTATGGAAAGCAATGATTTTTCAAATTACCATTTACCAATAACTTTATTTCAAATGAAAATCTATCTTAACATAAAAAAATTAGTTGGGATAATTTCAAAATTTGAACTTTAGCCTTATGAAAAATGTGCTGCCTTGTCTTTACTTCTCTGGTGAAAATTTCATCATAGCCTAGAATTTGGGAACCACCGCTATATATCAAAATAGCAGAACCTGAAACAAGAAAAAAAATAATCACAATGATTCTAGTTATCCAAGGAGATAAAGTCTCATGGTACAACATACAAAATACAAGTTGACAGTTCAGAAAGTATCAATTAGGTGGGCTCTAGAAGGAATATTGTAACTTTGGGAGACAGTCTACTCAAGATAAAGTTAGGTAGTTTTTCTGGCAAGTTAGACTTAAGAAATCTATCATTTTTTTCCATGCTATCACTTACATAATGAAGAAATAAAATATCACAATATTTTGATTTCTGTCTTTCCTACACTTATCTTGGACCCCAAGGAACCATAAGCTAGTAAAATTAATAAGGGACCAGTGATCATCTTAAATCATTCAAAAATACATGCTAGAGCTTAGAGCCACACTGTAGAATGCTATTTAGCAACAAAAAGGAACAAATTGAAAAATACAATGACTAGGATGAATCTTAAAATTATGCTGAAAGAAATCAGGACAAGGTAAGTGGTTGTCTGAACTGGGGATAAAGGGAGAAAATTGACAAAAAGAGCAGAAGAGAATTATTTAGGGTGATAAAAATGATCTATAAATCAATTACAGTGGAGGTTAAACAGGTACATACATTTGTTAAAATTCATCAAATTACTTAAATGTTACTATATACAAATTACATCTACAAAGCAGAATCTAAAATATACATGTATATATGTACAGCATATGTACATGTGATTCTTTTCACAGTTTAAAAATAAAAAGAAAGATAAGGCTTCTTTCATCAGAAAAATGTGTATATTTGAAATTTTATATGAAACTGATGGGTTTCAAATATTCAGCTCTCAAAGCCCATGAATTCTATTTTTTTGTTTTTTTGTTTTTTTGAGACTAGGTCTCACTATTTCTGCCTGTGGAACCGCAGGCTCACGTTGCTCGGGGTACCACGAACTCAAGCAATCCCCAGCCTCAGCTTCCCAGGTAGCTGGGATTACAGGCGTGCGCCACCACGCCCAGTTATTTTTTTTGGAACTAGGTCTCACTACGGGCCCCAGGCGTGACTCGAACTGCGATCCCTAGCCCCAGCCGCTTCATAGGCTGAAGCTTACAGGCACAAGCCACCGTGCCCAGCAAAGCCCATGAATTCTAGATGAAGAACCTTACATATCCTTGCATAAATCCAGTATTGTGAAATCCAGTATTGTAGCAGTGTACTGAATCTGAGTACACAGTGTCTGTAACAAAGATAAGGCAAGGATTATCAATAAAGAAGAGTGTTGTACAGGCTGAGGCAAGGGTGAGAGAAAACCAAACTTTGCTAATAAAGTTGTTAACATTATTTCTGCATTAATGTACTAAGTATGGAGACCTCCACTTACATCCATACTTACCCTCAGCTTGACAGTGTAAATTGTAAAACTCGCGGGCAATCATCTCTGCCAGTTTCTCACACCATTTCTTTGATGGACAGAAGAGCAATACTGAGTGGTTATCACGAATGGTCTCATAACATAAACTAACAACATGGTCCTCATCCCCCTAGGAAACAAAGAGAAGCAACCACGCTGGTTGAACTTCCAAAATATTTTCACATTAGTTTAAAGTCATTCATTTGAGTTCATGGGGAGCCAAATGAAAGTCTAATAGAAAAGTTTTATGAAAGTCTAGTGGAAAAATTTTATGAAAGTCTAGTGGAAAAGTATAACCAGTTACAAACTCAGTAACAAAACCAAGAAAAAAAAAAACACGAAGAAGAAAAAAAAAGAAATAAGCCCTATAAAAAGTGAGGAGGAAATATTTTCTACTCATTCAACTTTTACTGACCTTCAACCCTTGGGCAATGAAATACAATGGTGAGCAAAAGAAAATCAAGATCTCATTAGGGAAACATAATTATGCATTAAACATATCAATGTAAAATAGAACCATAAGATCTATTATAAAAGAACTGTATGGTATTTTGAGATCTCTTATTAGACAGAAACTTAACAGAGAGATCTGAAAGAAGGTTTCCTTGAGAAAATGATGTTTTAACTGACATATGAGAGAGAGCGACATTATCACAGTGAAAGGTTAACGGGGACAGAAGAAACACTTGCAGAACAAAGAACACATATGAATGTTCCCTAGTGGCTCAGTGAGTTCTTAAAATTGCAAAGTCAGTGAATGCAAATGCATTAATTCTTCTACTTATTCATTAAACAAACATTTAGTATTTGAATAATGTGCCAGATATTATTCTAGGTACTGGGGTTGGAGAACAAATCAGAAAAAAAAAAGCTTTGCTCTCAGTGTTTCTACTTCAGTAAGAAGAGCTTGAGAATAACAAAAATAAGGCAAGCAAACTTAATTCATAGTATGTTCCATTTTGAAAAGTACTAAGGAGATAGAGAAGACATGACAAAGGGACCAAGAGTGGGAGGATACTATCATTTAGATACAGCTGCCAAGGAAAGTCTCAGAAAGTGACATTACAACAATATTGAAGTATTATATTCAGGTTGATAGAAGATACCATATTTGGAACAGTTTTGGATTCAACTAATACCACAGCCATATCAAGTATCATGATTAAATATCAGGTCTTCACAAATCCAAAAAGCAATTTTCCCACTTTACACTATACCTACTATTTAACAAAAGGCTGATTTTGCACATTAGAATTTAGTGTAAATTAAGTCATAAAAATCTTTTCTCAGAAAAATCTACAAAACTTGTTATTAGTTTTTATTAATTTATATGTAATTGAAGGCACAGCTACATTTCTTCTCATCATCACTACCAATTATTTAATATCAAACCTATTCGCTTAATATTAACATATTTTCTAATGGTTATGTAATGCATATTGAAGTACTTTGCAGTTCCTAATTTATATAACCCCCAAACTGCTAACTGTTCAGAAAATACAATCAAACACAAAGTTCCAGTGTTTGTAGTATAAAAATATTTACTTACCTTCACTTGTAGCATAGGCTGAAATTCCCTCACAAGCTTCATTGAAGAATCATATATGGAATTTCCAATTTTCACTGATTCCAAGAGTGGTACAGGACGAAAGTCAGTGTGGTAGAGCTCAGCATTCAGCCAAGAAGCCACGAGCTCCAAATTAGGAAGAGTAGCACTCATGCCAACAATCTGCACGGCATTAGACAGGGGGTTGGCTACATCTTTGTGGCTATGAAAAAAAAAAGAAAACTATATGAACATTTATTAATTACAAACAGTGTTGCCAACAGTATTTTAGATCATCTCCCTTGGTACTTATATGCATACATTTCTTTAGAGTATCTATCTAGTAGTAAATTACTGGGTCATATCTTTATTAGTTTTCTAAAGAGAATGTGCCAAAGTAACACTCCCATAGCTTATGGTTTACTGTTCAGTATCCTTGTCACTAATATTGTCAATTTTTTTTAATGCTAGTTATTATGGAGAATGCAGTAATAGCTTTTTGAAGAGATAATCTATATTTCCTTGATTACGAATGAGATTAAGCATCTTATCATGTTTTTAGATCATTTGGATATCCTCTTAGTAACACCTGTTCAAGTTCCTTGCCCTTGTCCACTGATATACAGGGTTGTGGGGTTTTTTGATAGATTTATAGAATTTTTTTAATGTTTTGGATAATTACTTTCATCTTTCACTAAAACTTCCCTTGCCTTTATTTGTCTTTTCTTCCACCTTCTGCAGCATTATGTTACTTTTCTCAGTTCTAGAGGTGATTAATTCATAACTTTTCAGTCTCTCATATCAATTTCCCTTTCAAAACTAGTTTAATGGCATTACACAAGTTTTGATAGGAGATATTTTTACTGTATTTTCAACTTAAATTGCCCTCTAATTTCTATTGTAAGTGCTCAAAAATGGGACAAAATGTATTTCTTAACTTACAAAAATGGGAATTTTCTAGTTATGATTTTCTTATTTCTAGTTTAATTCCACTGTTGTTAGAGACTATATTTTAAATGACTTAATTCTTTAAAATATGTTGCTCAGTATGTGGTAAAATAATGTGTAAATTTTTACATTTCATATGTAATTGAAAAGAACATATAGTATACTGCTATTTGGTAGTTGTAATACATCCTTTAGGCCAAACTACAAATTGTACTAATCATATCTTCTTTATTTTTACTGAGTTAGCATGTACATGAATTATTTGGATGCTTTCTCACATACTGGGAAAGATGTTGATATATTCCTAAATTGTTGAGCACACAGCACAATGAATACAAACAAAGGAACACAACAACATCAGTGTGAAAGTTCGGACTGAGGAAGAAATGAAGCTCCAAAAAAGGGTTCCCAAAGAAAACAGAATACTTTTGTGCAAAAAATGAAGGATAAGCATGGCACTGAGTGTCTCAGAAATAATAATAAAATGAATGAAAATATTTAAAATCTTGAAAATGAAGGATAAAAATGAAAGGATAAGCATGGCACTGAGTGTCTCAGAAATAATAATAAAATGAATGAAAATATTTAAAATCTTGACTTTTACATCTACACAATCTACAAAGTAATTACAAGGCATTTTCAGACAAGCAAATTAAAAAAAACGATACCTATTATCGTATGTACATTGAAATAAAAGGAAACTTCCTGGGAGATATCATCACCAAAATGAGAAACTAAGTCAAGAGAATGATATTTAATCTTAAAAAGGGGGGCTCTGACTCAAGCAAAAGGCAATGATAACAATAAAGAGAGATTTGAAGATAACTATTGTGTAGTTCATACACTTATGCAGATTAAAACAACTAAGAAAACTGTAGGAGAAATGTCAGAAAGATGAATTTGGTAGAATAACAAATGTGTTGAAATATATTGAGTAGAATTTTTAACAAGTGGAAAAGATGAGGATAAAAACATAGCGTATCAAAGCCAACAAACAAACAAAAAATCTTTACTAATTTTGGAGCTATCAAAGAATAATTTAGAAAGTGAAAGTAATAATACAGAATAATGATCTAAGAAAAATTATGATATAACTATTATCTGGAGAATATGAAGAGGATAAAGAGGATATTGGTATGCAGAGATTAGGTAAAGAACATAAAAATGAGACTACTATGAACTTCCTTCATAGTAAATCTAAGTCTAAAACTCAAAACTCAAGTAGATGTATTTAGGGATACCAATGTAAAGACATTAAAACAAAACAAAACAAAAAACTATGAGTTAAAAATAATTTCTCTGGGAGATAAAGAAAAGTTATTTTTTTAAAATTAGCCTTGACTACTTAAATAAGATATATGTATAACTGACAAGTGTGAAAACTTTTAAAAATTCTGTCATAAAAGTAGCGAGCACTGAGAAATTCAAGAATGTTTTTAAAATAATCTAAAATCATTCAGTCTTAAGTACTTTCTTTGAAACAAAAATGAACTGCTGTACATGAATCTCTTCTAAATAGGTACTACTCTCCTTTATTTAATTTATTTAACCAATAGTTATGCATTTTTGCAGATTGTCAACACTGTTTAGACTCTAAGGAATTCAGTTATTTCAGGTACTCACCAAGATGCAGATTTCTGAGTAATATAACAAATCTTCGTCAGTAAAAGTTCCAGCAGATACCCTCGGTGAGAATCTCCCAACATATGTAATTCATCCACAACCACCATTCCTAGAGATTTCCCAAATACTATGCTTTACAGAGTTTTACAATTCCAAGAGAATTTTTAAAGACTCAATATCTTATATCTTAAACAGTAAGTAGCTAATATTATAAGATATTGCAGATAATACAAATTTTTAACTGTAAAACAATAGGCAATTCTCTTCAAGATATTTCAGATGTCTTAAGTGATGCTAAGACAATATATTTGAATCTGAAAAATATCAATGACTAACCTATTCAGAAATAACTGCCTCTCTCATCTCAGATATTTCTTAATTGGCAACTTTGTAGAAATATATGCACTATGAGATATCAAAGACATCATGACAGTTATTCAATATACTGACTTTTCTATACAGAAAACAGCAGGAGCAAAGCAAATACACTTGTGTTAGAAAATTGTTTGTAAAAAACAGAATCTGATCAAAACCAAATGATTTTTAAGGAATGTTTTTGTTTGGTAGATTACCATGATAAATTAACATCTCACCACAAAATAAAAATCTGATCATTACCCCTTCTTATACTATAGGGAATTCAAACCAGTGTATGTATTTGGAATAATGCTCAAGAATCACTGAAAATTTACCATCAACCAATACCTTCTTTAAACAATTTGATAACATCAAGTTCATGTTGGTCTTTCCTCACAAATACTCCCCACCAAAATCAAGACTTTTCAGACCATTATCTTTTTTTTTTTTTTTTTTGAGACTAGGTCTTGCTATTTTTGCCCATGGTACCAAGACTCAAGCAATCCCCAACCGCAGCTTCCCAGGTAGCTAGGATTACAGGCACGTGCCACCACACCCAGCTATTTTTTGGGACTAGGTCTCGCTGTGTTGCCCTGGGCAGGACTCAAACCATGATCCCCAGACCCCACCGCGACTCCATAAGCTGACGCTTACAATCAGGCACCACTGTGCCCGGCTCAGACCATTATTTAATGACATATGTTGCTTTCCTCATCAGTCACCTATCTCCAAATTATATGATAAATGAGTTATTTCAGCATTCATTAATTCACCCATCCAAAAATATTATTTATTTAGTATGCCACACACTGTGCATCATATACTGGATATAGCACTTAATAAGATTCTACTACAATGCTTAAGATATTTAAAATTCAATGGAGTGTCGGCCGGGCATCGTGGCTCGTGCTTGTAAGCTTCAGCCTATGAAGCGGCCAGGGCTAGGGATCGCGGTTCGAGCCCCGCCTGGTTCCAAAAAAATAGCTGGGCGTGGTGCTACGCGCCTGTAATCCCAGCTACCTGGGAAGCTGAGGCTGGGGATGGCTTGAGTCTGTGGTACCCCGGGCAACGAGAGCCTGCGGTTCCACGGGCAAAAATAGCAAGACCTAGTCTCAAAAAAAAAAAAATAAATAAATAATAAAAAAAAATTCAATGGAGTGAGCACAAGACAACTGCAACACAATGATGAATGCGATTTCTTTCTTCAAGCTTTGTATAGAGCAGTGCTCATGTCTTATTAATCTTTGATTTCACTGTCCACCCCTATCAACTCCAACTTTATTATTTAAGTTCACAAGTGTTCAATGAGTAGCTAATGGATATACTTGCTGCTACAATCATTCTCTTCCTATTTCTCTTGGTAGGTTTTCCTAAATGGCTTAAAAAAAAAAAAAAAAAGGAAAACAAAACCATCGAGGCACAAAATTTTCCTAGAATCCCAAGTTCAAATACAGTGTCAGTTTCTGTACCTCCCTATCACTACTCTGCTAAATAGTAGCCTCTAAATCCAAGCTGAATTCAGCTATGATACCAGAATATGACAATGACACATACACACTAATTGCAGAGATGGGAGATGCAGCCCAGCATACTTCCTTCTATTTCTGATCAAGTTTAGATAGGAAGAAGCAGTAAGAAATTACTTTAGGATTCAAGAATATCCTATTTTCTATAGTACAAAAACTATCACGAAGTACAGTCATCAGCAAGATAGAAAACTTCCTCCTTCCCCTACCCCAAGTGTTTAACATTATAGATGCTGATTCTTACCTCCAGAATTAAGAGACAATATCAAAAAAAAAAACAAACAAAAAAAAAAACCACTGAACATCAGAAATCACAGGAATCACTCCATTCCATCAAAAAATTGCAATAGAAAGTATTTGCAGTTTCCTTAATTTCCTAATTTTCTTACCTAATAGATCCATTTTATTTTCCTCTATGAGGCGATTGACCAGACCATTGGCTCTCTCAATTGTGCAGACAGCAATATCCAAGGAAGAGAAGTGCACTGCTGGAGAGCTACTACCCATATAACCATCTACTTTAATTCCTACTTCCTGAAACAGACTCTGAATTGAGAAGAGTACAGATTAAATTCATGAATTGTAGATTGATTCTATTCCAGAACACAGACTAAGTATACAGAGACATAGTGGGTTACTCTTAGTTATTCCTAGCCATAATATCAACTGGTTCTTTTTAGAACCACATACTGAAAGTATGAGGTTCAAATCAACAAAACTCAGTAAAGAGATTTTCTTTTAAGACATAGTCAAATGTAATTGTGTGCCATTTTAATAACATTTAGTAAACTGTTCTAAGAACTATTTACAGAAGTTAAAAAGATTATCTTATTTTTAAAGTAATAAGCAATAAACTAGTTCTTTAACACTGAAGTCCTACTTTAAGAAACAATGTATACTTTATGAAGAAAATATTCTCATTATCACACTAATGACTAGTTTTTTTTATAATGGAAGAAAAGTTTTCAAAAGTTACATTTAGTGGAACTTTCAAGATGTTTCTTAGTTTAGCTTTTAACTAATATAGCTTCTTAATAAAAAGGATCCTTTCATCATTTGTTACTTTGGTCTAAATTGAGAGGATGGGTTACCATGTAGAACCAGCTTTGTTTAGTCTTTTGATCTGATGACCAATTTTCTCCTTTTCCAATGTTTTCCTTCATAAATGGTCAACTTTTAGTTGATATTATTTTAGGATGTGATGAGAAGTTATTTTTCACTTTTTAAATAAATTTATTTCCAATAAATAAAGCTACAGGTACCAGTAACCACAATTTCAAACTCAGTACAAAAACATTACCTGGAGATAGTATTTCTTCTCTTTAGCCACAGAGACAAAGGGCAGAATAAACAAAGCTTTCTTCCGGGCTTCCAAAACCCTCTTCAACATAAGCAGTTCAGCAACAAGAGTCTTACCGGCACTTGTAGGAGCTAAAACATGTTTTTTCATAAAGTTATCACAAAAGGAAGCAATACTTGATACACTGCATAATAAATGTTTTAAACCCTATCTCGTAACTACAGAGCCTAAGAACTAACCTAAAGAAATTTTCTGCATAACTTCTCATACTGAAGAGGAAATTATTAAACAAATTAGGAAATTATTAAACAAATTAGGGATATAGAATGACTACCATTAAGTACCTAGCTTGAGTCTAAGGCCCTTTCCTTTAAACACTGAAAGGCTTAAGGCTCTCTTTTGGAAGGAAATGAACAGCATTTGTATATGATAAAAGCAGTTATGTGAGAAGTTGAGGAGAAGTTGAGGAGAGGAGCTGGAGGAGGCCTATGGAAAGGAAACAAAACTTATGAGACAAGAAGAAGAAAAAAGGAACAGGGAACAGAAGAACATGTGCAAAGGCTGGAGGGGAATCTGGTCTGCTTGCATGACAGCAATTTAGTACACCTGAAATATAAAGTGAAAGTGAAGAGTGAAAGAGATAAAATTGCCACATAGTTTTATAATCCCATAATATAAGGAATTTAGAATGTATCCTGAAAGTAATGCAGGGTAACTAATGAGTTATGTGAAAAAGGAGTAACAAGATCATGTTTCTATTTTATAAATATTGATTTGGCTGCAGGTACAGATCAAGAAGAGAGAGAAATGATAAACTAATTATAAGGGCATATAAACTAATTATAATGACACATAATTCAGAAGCTGATAGTAAAATAGGCAATGGACTATGGACAGAGAGTAGTAGTTGGAATCAAGATATTTGACAACAGTAGACACTGTGCTTGGTGGTAAGTTGGTGATCTGAGTTTTCAATGATACCCAAATTTTAGTTTATACAACTAAAATGTCAGGTCATTATACCACTGCTTCTATTAATATTTAGCATTCTATATATGTCAAAAACTGTTCTGATCACACTTTAACAATTAGCAAGTCTACAGAGTGGTAGAGTTTTAAGCTGGCCAATCTGACTTGACAGCACAAACGTTTATCTACTAATAAGTTGTCTGTTTTTTGCAGTCATAATGAAATACTGGATGGGAAACATCTTCAGAGAAAACTAATACTAAGGAAGTGAAATTTCCCAAAAGATCCATTTATAAACTCAATACAGTAAACACAGAAATTGCTTCTGAATGCCCAGGTAAATCTATGAAGAATATTACATGTGGTTTTGGGTATACCACTTTATACAAGCAGGCCAAGTAATAAACATAAATTCATTGTGTGAACATTGGAGCGTATAATATTAACGTACAATGTTCACACACAATGAAAGGCAACTGAGATCAGTGGGGAAGATCAGATTTAGATCTTCATTACACACTCTGGGACATTTGCCTCTTGAGGGAAATGGCCAGAGGAATAATAGCACTCTCTTTGTTGTTTTTCTTGCTTTTCTCCCCAGGTTATATAATGAAATCTGCATACATGATATATACATACATGAGACTCTGCTTTTCATATATATTTTTGTAATTTTCTCTCGTTTTAAAGCACTCATCCACCTTTAAAAAATCGTAATGATCACAAGACAGTATTTTTTACATTCATAATTTTCATAAAATAGAAATTCACTTGCACAAATTTGAATACCTGAATAGACTAAATTTTTTCCTTGAAGGACTTGTCCAAGCAAAAGGCACTCGGCCTGCCATTCAAACATCGTTTTTACACCAAAGCTGTGGTATTTCTCCAGAACCGCTGTCGGAAGCCCCCAATTTGCCAAGAGCAACTTGTCTGTTTGATCGTCTGGAACTGTCTGCTTGTTTTCCACTTTCAGAAAAGAGAAAATAGCTTAATGAGAACTTAGGATTTTGCAATTCTTAAGTGGTGTAATGAGATTATTTAAAGCACATTCAACAAAAGGATCTGTAAGGAGTACGGGGCACGACAGGGAACGATTGTGGTCAACAGTACATTATTTTAGTAAAGGTAAAAAGACCCAGAAACCACTTGTTACTACCCGAGGTCGTCCGAACTGAACTTGACCTGCAGTACCAAGTCGAATCCCCAAATCAAGAAGGGGAGATCACACAAAACAAGCAAGCTCCAGGGCAGTGAGGACGCCTCCCGACACCAGGCCGGACATAGAAGACCCCCTGGATCGCAGTCCGGGAGTGCCGGGGCGTACCTGCAGCCGCGGCCGGCAGGTGGCCGCGCGCCTTCAGTCTGTGTCCCAGGCCCGGGGGCGGGCTCAGTACCGACCCCGAGGGGAGCAGGCGGCTGTCATTGCTGTCACCGCCGCTTCCCGAGAAGGAATCGGAACTCGACGCCGAACGCCGCCGTTTCCCACTCCATCGCGGGTGATTCATCGCCCACTCTGCTCGTCAGATCAGGGCAAAGCTTAGTCCCAGCGGCCGCCCACCCCGAAGACAACGGACCCCACGAGAGAGGCCGCCATGTTCCCGCCACGGCTTTGAAACTCAAACCTCCTAGTCCACCCCGGAACCATAGAGATCTCAGTGCCGAGAGTAACCTAAGAACCATAGAGTCGTGGGGACGGAGCGGCTGTTGTTAGTGTTTAAGACTTCCGGTCTCACGCCACACTTGTTGATCAGTGTCACAAGCAGAGCGCAACCTACTTTAAGAGGGAGGAAAGAATTGAGCCTGAATATATCATCTCCATTTGCTATCAGACAGGCCTAAAAAATTCCTTTTTTTCCCTTCCATTTGGTTTGAATAGCAAGGTTATTCTAGCGTCATAAAATGAACTGCCCCCAGTAGATTAGAGAAGTAAGGGACCGGCATTTTCAAAAAAGTATCACAGATTAAGTGCGCAAAACGTTATACCAATAAAATTTACCATTTCCGATAGAGCATGCTTTTCCCCTTCTCGTGATCATGGGGCACAGGCTATTTCTGTACATAGTTTAGTCTAGTTATTATACACTGGGAGGAATATATGATGAATTGTAGACCGCTGGAAATAGGTCGTTTATTAGTATGAATATAGCATAAATGCTGACTGCACCTATGTGATTAGTCTGAGACAACAGTTTATCAAAGGATCTGTGTTGTTTTTTGCAAGGCAGAATCAATGGAGTTCTAACATAAACGGGTGCCGTTAATTATCTGTTTGTTGGACGATTCGTCTCACCAACCAAATCTAGTAGGCGAAAGACTTACATTTAAAAGGCTGTGCTAGTTTTTTTAGCACTAGAAATCTTAACTGGACCAGATTAATTTAAAAAAAAAATACTAATACAAGCCTGGAAAATGGCACTGGAGTTTCAATTCTGTGATAACATATAAAGATTTTTGAAAGACAATATTCTAAAATTCCACTAGATGGAGACAGTACTCCAACATAGAAAACATTTTCCTCCATTACCTTTTATACCTTTATTCAAAAACTTGCTGAACACTTTTTTGTACTAGATACTGGGTATATATGGCAGGGAAATGACATGAAATGGCTCCTGCTCTCAAAGAGAAAGACCCTAGAGAAGGAGTCAGACATTAAAACAAAATTTAAATTGCACTAATGGTGCTCGCTTCAGCAGCACATATACTAAAATTGGAACGACACAGATTAGCCTGGCCCCTGCGCAAGGATGACACGCAAATTCGTGAAGCGTTCCATATTTTTCTATGACAAACCTATGGCAAATATCATCCTAAATGGGGAAAAACTAAAAGCATCCCAGTTGAGATCTGGAACGCAGCAAGGATGCCCACTCTCCCCACTACTCTTTAACATTGTATTGGAAGTTCTAGCTAGGGCGATAAGGCAAAAGAAAGACATAAAAGGGATACAAATAGGTAAAGAGGAACTGAAGCTATCATTATATGCTGATGACATGATTCTCTATATAGAAAACCCCAGAAAATTCACAGAAAGATTACTTGAAATAATAAGCCAGTTCAGTAAGGTAGCTGGATACAAAATCAACACACAGAAAGAAGTCAGTGACTTTCCTATATGCAAAAAGTCAAATAGAAGAAGAAGAAATCAGAAAAACCATCCCATTTACCATTGCACCAAAAAAAAATACTTGGGAATAAACCTAACAAAAACGTGAAAGAATTATACAAAGAAAAATTTAGAATGCTCCTAAAAGAGATAGAAGACATAAGGAAATGGAAAGACATTCCCTGTTCATGGATTGGAAGAATTAATATTATCAAAATGACCATCCTACCAAAGGCAATCTACAGATTCAATGCAATTCCAGTAAAAATCCCAATGACATTTTTTAAAGAGATAGAACAAAAATTACTGAAATTCATATGGAATAACAAAAGACCTCATATATCGAAAAGCCTCCTGACCAGAAAAAAAGAAAATGGAGGTATTACAATGCCAAACTTCAAACTATACTACAAAGCCATAATAATTAAAACATCTTGGTATTAGTACAAAAACAGTCAGACCAATGGAAAAGAATTGAGTGCCCCGAAATAAAACCACACATATATAGTCAACTAATCTTCGACAAAGGAGTGAAAAACTTACCTTGGAACAAAGATAGCCTCTTCAATAAATGATGCTGGGAAAATTGAACTAAGACATGCAAAAAAAATGAACTAAGACAACTCCCTTGCTCCATGTACAAAAATCAATTAAAAATGGATAAGAGGCTTAGAGGTCAGACCTGAAATCATAGCATACATAGAGGAAAACTTGGGCAAAACTCTCCATGAATACAGTTCAGAAATCCCTTTCTGGAAACATCTACAGATGGTAAAAAAATGAAGGAAAACATAAACAGATGGGACTACATCAAACTGAAAAGCTTCTGTACAGCAAAAGAGACAACAGAAAAAACTAAAACATGGCCAACCAAATGGGAAAAAATTTTTGCCCTCCACATGAGTGACAAGGGTTTAATAACGAAGATCCACAAGGAACTCAGACAACTAAACAAAAGCAAAACAAAAAGCCCAATAAAAAATTGGGGAGAAGAACTAAAAAGACACTTCTCCATAGAGGAAATACAAATGGCCAACAGGCACATGAAAAATTGCTCAACGTCACTAGTAATAAGGGAAATGCAAATCAAAACCACAATGAGATACCACCTTACACCAGTAAGAATGGCCCACATCCAAAGAACCGGCAACAAGAATTGCTGGTGAGGATGTGGAGAGAAAGGAACACTACTACACTGCTGGTGGGAATGCTGACTGGTCTAACAACTATGGAAAGCTGTGTGGAGGACCCCAAATTAATGAAAATGGAACTATCATTTGACCCAGTAATTGCTCTCTTGGAAATCTACCCGAAAGAGACCTCAATGTGGGTACAAAGGGACACCTGTGCTCAGTTGTTTACTGCAGCACAATTTATAATTGCAAGGTCATGGAAGCAACCTAAATGCCCCAAAACAGATGACTGGATGAAAAAGATGTGGTATATATACACAATAGAATATTATTCATCAATTTAAAATGACAAATTCGACGATTTTATGGTAACATGGATGTACTTAGAAGAAATCATATTAGCAGAAACAAGTCAAAAAGAAAAAGACAGGAACCAAATGGTTTCACTAATATATGGGATATAGTGAAAAAATAAGCAAAAGACTTGAAGAAAAGTCAAAACAAGCTAAGCACCAAACTGAAATGCACAACTTTGAGCAGGAGGTAAGGGGGGGAAGGGGAGGGGAGGGGTAAATCCCTGGGATTACAATCTTGTGAGATTTATATATAAATAAATAAATTTTAAAAAATAAAATAAATTGCACTAGTGTTCTGGTAGAAATAGAGAAACAAAAAGAATTCTAATTTATAAGGAGGGAAAACCGTTTTGAAGCGCAATATAATATAGTGATCAAGCGTGTAACTCTGTAATCAATCTGTCTAGGTTTCAAGATTTACTAGTTGTGTGTTTTTCTTGCTTTATCCCTTTCTGTCTCCCTCCCCTCATTTTATATGATGGCAATAATAATAGTAACAACCTATTTGACTACTACCAGTGCTAAATAAGTCCACAGAGGTAAAAACCCTTTGAACAGTGGCCACCACATATTTAAATATTTAAATATTCTAAGTAGCACTCATTACCCAGTATCTGTATGGGAAAGGAATAAACTAAGGAAATCTCTCACAAAGTTATTCTAGTTCTTTTAGGTGAACTATGGTTAAATAAGGAAAATAATTAGGAATTTAAAGGAATAATTTATGTCATTCTACTTATCTAAAGAATATTTTAAAATGTACAATTCATTTCAAACAGACAACATATATTTCTACTTGTCTAAAACTCAAAATACAGATGAGGTGGTTATTCTCATAATAGTCAATAATTTTTATGCTAACAATTACCATAATAATGTTAAAAACCCAGAGTATTTCCCATCTGTCCCTTATGTTTGCGTTTGTGTTTCTTGGAGCTTTACCTATGATAATTTTATAAGGCCTGAGGTAAAGTCTTCAAGAAAAAAAATTTGCACATAATTCTCCCTGTTACTTGGAAAATGAACCAATTTTCTGGATCATATTTTACTTTAATCTCTGGATTAACTAATCTTTTTTAAAATACAAAATATTTAAGTTACAATGTTAGACGATGAGAGCCAGATTTGTACATACTTCCATAGTTACCTTCTCAGTTTTTTAAAAAAATAATTTATTTATATATAAATTTCACATCTTTGTAATCCCAGGGATTCACCCTATCCCCTTCCTGCCCCGAGTTGTGTACTTCAGTTTGGTTGTTAGTTTATTTTGACTTTTCCTCATGGCTTTTTAAGTTTTTTTCCCCTATAGCCCATATATTAGTGAAACCATTTGGTTTCTGTCTTTTTCTTTTTGACTTGTTTCTGCTAATATGATTTCTTCTAAGTACATCCATGTTACCATAAAATCGTCAAATTTGTCATTTTTAATTGATGAGTAATATTCCATTGTGTATATATACCACATCTTTTTCATCCAGTCATCTGTTTTGGGGCATTTAGGTTGCTTCCATGACCTTGCAATTATAAATAGTGCTGCAGCAAACATCCAAGCACAGGTGTCCCTTTGTATCCACATTGAGGTCTCCTTTGGGTAGATTCCCAGAAGAGCGATTGCTGGGACAGATGGTAGTTCCATTTTCATTAATTTGGGGTCCTCAACACAGTTTTCCATAGTGGTTGGACCAGTCAGCATTCCCACCAGCAGTGTAAGAGTGTTCCTTTCATTCCACATCCACGCCAGCAATTGTTGTTGCCCATTTTTTGAATGTGGGCCATTCTTACTGGTGTAAGGTTTTGATTTGCATTTCCCTTATTGCTAGTGCCGTTGAGCAATTCATGTGCCTGTTGGCCATTTGTATTTCCTCTATGGAGAAGTGTCTTTTTAGTTCTTCCCACTTTTTGATTGGGCCTTTTGTTTTGTTTTTGTTTAGTTGTCTGAGTTCCTTATGGATCTTCGTTATTAAACCCTTATCACTCTTGTGGATCACACTTTTTTCTCAGTCTTAAAAAAACAGACATCTCTCTGCTTTACTTACTGAAGCTATGGTTTTTCTTGGTTTCAGTTTTATATGGGGGATTTTAGATCTTACCTCTAACCTTTCTAGGAACCCAAGATTCTGTCCCCTATAACACATACTTTAGTAAGATCTATACTCTAACAAGTGACATCTGGCATCAGTAGACATCATGTGGAATATGTTGGTTCTAATGACTCAACTTACTCCTTTAGATGGTCTGATTATATGACATTTATGTACTACCAGGAATTCTCTAATTTGATCAGTTTTATCATACATTTTAAAAAGATGTATTTTATAGAATTCCTAGAATTTTAAGGAAAGTGTGTTTACTAAAAGTGGTTTCTTGTTCATTCTAACATTGCTAAAAATAGAAGCAAAGGAAATTCAAATAACAATGTACATTCAAATATGTCATCTGATTACTTACTGAAGTTTGCATAAAGAGTGACTTTTCTGTTGAAATTTCAGTTTGTTTTGTTTTGTTTTGTTTTTAAGAGACTGGGTCTCGCTATGTTGCCCAGGGTTGTCTCAAACCCACGGACTCAAGTGATCCCCTGCCACAGTCTCCCAGGTAACTGAGATTACAGGCGTGCACCACCACACCCAGCTCAGAGACTTTCTTAATATGGAAAAATAAAATTTATACAAACCAAATTTGTAAGTTGACTAAAAGAGAATCATCTAAACAGACTGAATAAATTGTGCTTTTCACAGGAATGGAAGTGATTTGCAAAAAAATAGAAAATATAAAAAGATAGAAAATAATCAAGATCCAAAATATGGGATGAGAGTGGTGCTAGTTGTGTCTAATATTCTCAGAATAAAAGTATTTTGTGTCCGAAGTTTGGTGGTTCTCAACTGGAGCAAATCACTGGCTGCATCTTATAATCCTCCAGAGAGCTTTTAAAAATATTACCTTACTCCTAGAGATTATGATACAATTGATCTGAATGAACTCCAGACATTAGTATGTTTTTAAAGTGTCCCAGATTTTGCTAATATGCTGTTGGGATTGAGAACTAAAGAATGAGTGTAGGGTAAATGAACTAGCAGGGACTTTCATGACCTTACACCATTAGCCCCTATGGCCAGCTCCTGTGGTATTGCACCCTCTCCATGATTGTAGATGCCTGAGCCAGTGGGTGTGGGCATGTGTAAGTGGGCACAGCTGGGCCTAGGAGAGAGGGCCTAAAAGACTGACATCACACTAGTTGTTTGCCTGCCTTCCAGATCCCCTGCTGCCTGGCCTGCCTACTTGTCACACAATTGACCCAATCTCTCCCTACTTTGTGTATCTGGTTCCATGAGTGAGTATTAAAACCTCCATGACTCTCACTGTTCCATTGCTCAGATCAGTAGAGAATCTGCCCTCTGCAGAGGCTTTGCTTGTGTGAAAAGGAAGCAGACTCAAGTGACTTGGGTGACAAAGTTTTGATAAGAATAAATTTAACAAGGAATTTTGATAAAGATCTATTCTTCACAGTGACCCAATGAACTAGCAGAAATAGCTTACATATGAATGGGGATGTAAGCTAAACTGAAATAATTTCAGAGGTCTAGGTCAAAGCACCAGAACGCCAGTTTAAAGGTAGCAAAACTAAGCAGTGAGTGCCTGAAAGAGACTAAGGAAAATGAACCTGTAGCTTCAAAATTCATATATAGGCTCTACCCCCATTTCTATCAAACAGTAATGCTGCTGACTGCTTGTCTAGGAAACACCACACAAACAGTGTGAGGGAGCAGAATAAGCAACACTGCTGGGATTGCTATAAGTTTTTAGAGTTGAAATCCCCTTAGACTTGAGGACAGGAGTAAGTAGCTTGCCAAGGAAAAAGGTATCAAAAAGAGTAGCCTCTTGTTTGGTTTTGGGGGCACCATTGGAAATTACATCTATACCTTTAGGTCAGATCTTAGAGATCCTGAGGACTTCTCTAGGTATTATAATATAGTTTCTGTCTATCCCATAGTTTGTTTCTGTTCACTTTTTCCTCCATGTTATTTTCTATCTGTTGTTGACATTGGAAGTTTCTATTATTCACATTCACTGATACTTTCCTTTGCCCGCTTCATTTTGCTTCGAAGCCTTACCATTGTGTTTTGTTTTGTTTTTTGGTTATTCTAGTTTCTAGTTTTAGTTTTGCATTTAGTTCTTTCTTTTTTGAGACTCCCTGTTTCTTTACTGAGAATTTATACTTTTTCTCATTGCTATTAAAAGTTTTTGTAATTGCTTGCTGGAAAATAATATGATGGCTGCTTAATTAGACATCTGTGTCATCACAGCATTGGAAATTGTTATCTCTCACTTGGTATGAGATCTCCCTGGTTCTTGGAAAGACAAACGAAGTCCAGGTTCCCCACTCAATCTCCCTTAACAGTAGAGTGGAAAGAAGCATCCCATTGCAACAAAGGGGAAGGGGGTGGACGTTTAAGTTCTCTGCTAGGTTCCTATGGACTCCACCCTGGCTAGAAAGGGAAGGAACACCTCTACTTCCCTCATGGCCTCCACTTACATCTTTTGGATGAGAGGTATTAAGAAGCCATAAAAGTTCTCCTTACCAAGCCTCACCTGATAGCCGCTGTAAGAAGGTGGAGGAAGGCCTTATTACCACCAGGTGGGGGTGGAACTCTAGGTTCCACACTGGGCTCATTTGACACTTAGGGGAGAAGAGATGTTCATTGCCATCTTACAGACATGAAAGTTCTGGCCCCCTGCTTGACCTGTAACACTTCCAAGTGGAAAGGAGTTAGGGAGAGGGTGCAACCTTACTGTGTGGCAATAGAGGCAGTCAAATCTTTTCACTTAACCTTTGCTAGTCAAAGCAGAGATGAAAGTGTAGTTCCATTGCAGAGTGGATGCTGCCTAGAAATCCTTCTGTCTTGCCTGAATGACCCTTTCCTGGTCCTTTGATAGGAAAGAGCAGGCTTTTCTCGGGTCTGTTGTTTTCTGTGCCATTGGCATTTCCAGATTTTTGATATTGCTAGCTTTTCCAGTGTCCACTTTGAGATCTATAAAGCAAAGCATAATGACAAAGCAGAAAACTCAAAATAGTTAATTTGGGGCTGGAACCTTAAATGGTTGTCTTCTCCCAGCTTTCAAAATCTTATGTTTCTTTATGTAATAGAGATAGGAAAAAATGTATCTAGCTCATCTTCCAGGAGTGCAGGTCTCATTTGGCACTCTCAACAACCTCTTCACAAACACATTTGTAGTACTTAGCGATTGATGCTTTGCCTACAGGCCTTTAACAGGGTGTTCATTCAATCCCCAGCTACTCTTAAGTATTGGCTAGTAATTCATGGCTACCTTCTCAGGGGAATTCCCTGGGCAAACAGGAGTCATCTGGAGAGAGAGAAGGAAGAAAGAACAAAAGTTTGACTGTCTTCAGACTTCTCAATTAATAAGTTCTATATTTACCTAATCCATGATACAAGATCAATAATGTAATAAATATATTTGCAAGTAAAAGAAAGTTTGAAAGGGTTTATAATCAATAGACTATCATTAAAACAACTACTGATGATTGTACTTTAGAAGAATAAAATTACCTAGGAAAATAGAAGATGAAGAAAGCAATAATGATCAAAGAACTTTATAAACATATTTGTTAAATATAAGTATGTATCTGTGAGAAAAGTGATACTTTTATACATAAAAGCAAAATCTAAAATAAAGTGAAAGTTTGCAGATGGGGAAACTGATTGAAGTTTTGAAGTTTTAAAATCAAGTATGTATGTGAAAAGATGAGTGGTAACTTTAAATCATGTAACTGTATATACCATTGTGGGGGAATAAATTACAACCATTCAAATAGAAGGCAGGAAAAATGGGAGTGAGAGGAAGATTCTAAAGATAAAGGAGGTAGGAATATATGCAAATATATAAAGGAATTGAAGGAATTCCAAATATATCCTATCAAACATAAATGGATTTAATTCAGTTAAAACTCTCAGATTGGATTTCTGTTTTAAAGAGACACACCTATAACTGTCAACAAATACAGAAAGTTTGAAAGTTGGTAATATCAAAAAGGACACAGGAGCCATTTTAAAGGAGTGGTCAAGGGTAGGAAGTTTTACTATGGAAAAAAAAAATGAGGAGACCATATTTCCAGCAACAATTATATTAATCTCTAGTCATATGTTTATTAAATGACTAAATGATGGAATGAATAAATGAAGGGTCGGATATAAGGGATGTGTCTGGGTGGTGCAAGGGTCTGATCATATCAAAGATTACATTTAAATGCATTATCTTTCACCAGGAGGACACAGTAAAGAAACTGTTTTCAGAGAGATATGAAAGAGGGTTGAAAAGAGGCCCCCCAAAGGAATTTAGAAGAGGTAAGCAGGGGATGGAGGGAGGTTAGGCATCCAGACATAAAGCTTAAATAATTAAAATGAATTTGCAATCAAACAAAAAAGCTTAAAGAGGACAAAAGCACTCAGCTCCATTCCCCAAAATAGAGAAAATACTATGTGTTGAAGAGCAAGATCAGAATGTCTGGTTGCCACATGAAAGACAGGGCAAGTGTGAAGTTCCTGTTACAAAGGGTTGATTTCTCTACCCAAAGGCTTGCTAGTTTCCCCGTCTATGCTGGAGTGGCCTTTGCATATCTTCATTAGGGCATTTTACCACAAGTTCCATTTTACCAGCAATTTTTGTTTTGTTAATTGTAGAAGCACTAGACCTATTAACTGCTCATTTGTGGTAGGAAGGCAGTACGTATTTGCTGATTCAGTTTTCCTGATGAGGAAAAATGCCTCAGTCCAGTTGATACACATGCTTGTTTGTTTAATCTATGGAGTCTCAGTGCTCACCATGGTGATTAGATATAGGAATCAGTAAGATGAACTCATTCATTCTTAGTTGCACTATTACTCTTGATGGTCAAACTTGAAGACCTTACCACTATTCTTCATCTACAAGATGAAGAAATTGTACTTATGCTTTGGTTGAAGATTAACTGAATCATGTATATGATTCTTGTATGTCTGACACAGGGAAAACATACCCAAATATTCTTTTATGTTATTATTCAACTGCATGATAGTCTAATGTTTTTTGTATGTAAAGCCACAGACTTGTATATCTGCATTTGCTCTGGGGAATATATATGTTAAAAAACAGATGGTTAGATGAGTTTAACTTCTCTTCAACTAAATGCCAGCCCCATCCTTATTATTGCTTTTCAAAATTTTTATCTCAGTCTTGAAAATTCTTAAGAACCCCAGAGTTTTTGTTTTGCCCTTATTAAACTTTACTACTCTTTAAGTTTTATTTGTAGGTCAGTCATAATATTACCTGAAAATGTTAGAAATGCAGGGTTTCTACCCCTAACCCAGATTGGTTGAATTAGAATGTGCATTTTAACAGGATTCCTAAGTGATTATGTATCTATTAAAGTTTGAGAGTCATGGAACTCATTTAAAAGAACTCATAACAAGTGCTGGTTTTGCCTAGATCTCAGGGCAGTGCTACCATTGCTGTAAGATCCCTTAGGCAGGTTCAACGGAACATGAGGAATTTATCCCACCTATAGTAGGAAGTGATGGAAAGGTACTAGTTGCTTAATCTGAATTAATTCTCTAAATAATAACGGTCCCTATTTATTATTATATTGCAAAAAACTTGTGATTTAGATAGACTTAATGAATCTTTATTACAGCAGTGTGGGCAGAGATTATTGTTTGTTGTTGTTGTTGAGACTAGGTCGCTATGTTGCCGGGGTAGTCCTGAACCTGCTGACTCAAGCCTCACCCTCCTGGGTACCAGGGATTACAGGTGCATGCCACCACACCCAGCTATTTTTCGTGACTAGGTCTCACTATGTTGGCCGGGGTAGTCTTGAACCTACGGTCTCAAGCGATTCCTAGCCTCAGCCTCCCAAGGCTGGGATTAAAGGTGCATGCCACCATGCCTGACTCTGTTTGTTTATTTTTTCAGTCAAGAGAACAGGCTTCAGAAGGTGAATACAATTTTTTCTTTCACTGACATGTTATTTGAGTGACCTGAGATACAAATCCAGTGGCATTGAGTACTTACTATTGGTAGAATTGAGTGAGCTCATTACTCTCCATCTCCTTACTCTATTTTAAGATTATCAAGGAATGATTACAATGAAAGCAATAAGAAAAAAAACCAGAATTCCATGGTATGTAGCACATGGGGTAGGAGGATGGAGTATTCATACCTATGGGGGCAGTAAACACCTTTATCTTTCTGGGACATGTCTGTCTCTTTGGTAAAACATCCCTAGCAGGTTAAGGGACTGTTGTCACAGATAAGAGACTTGCCAATAACCATCTTTATTGTGCCAGACATGGATGAGAATAGATAAAGGTGTTCCTTTGTCTAAGGCATTATCTCTTGGTGCTCCACAATTTCCCATTACCTGAAGATCTTCTTTAACATTTCTATGGATTGGACTAACCATGCAGAAATTCACAATTCCCTTCATTTGAGAATGTCTTCATTTCACCTGCATTCTTGAAGGATGGTTTCCCTTGATATCAAATTTCTGAGTGGACAGTTTTTTCCCTTCAGCATTTAAAGATTTTGTCCCACTGTTTGTCTTCTTGGGTTTCTGATGAGTAATTGATGGTCACTTGTCTCATTTATCTATTTTTTCATCTATAGATTAGATTCCAACAATCTCATTAAAGAAAATATTCCTCTACTCTGAGTCACAAAAATATTGACACCTAAATTCTAATATTTTCAAAGCTTCGTTTTTTAAATTAATAGTAAGGTAAGACATGTGAATCATTTCCCAGTTATGGTAGAGACTCTAGAGGTGAACCTCATGTTATCGCACCAAAGCTAGGTCCCTTGAAAACATTGCTTTTCATGGAATAAATGACTTCATCAGCATCCCCTTTTCCATGTAGGATTTATATTCCAGATTGCAGTACCCCTGATGAACATAATGACCCCAAAGTATTCCCAGCCAGATCCTTTTATCAACATGGATGATTCAAGTTTGACACCACAGATTCCAGTTGTTCCCAGTGAGTATAATTTCCCCTCTGCTCACCCTCCTCAGTTGTTCTTATGGTATCCTATAATTGTATTTTGAATTTGTTTTAAAAAAGCTATTGATTGTTATATATTTTCTATATCCAAAAAGTATTCCCATCTGTGATGTAACCAATTCCTATTGCCAATTGAAGGGCAAACAGTCAGTTTTGCAAGTATCAGACTAGCCAGTGTGCTTGGGTTCTTTATTGGTTCTAGCAGTTACAGACACACCAGGCAGAGCAGAGCCAAAGGGGGTTAGGAGGCAGGTGAGATCTCCAACCCCCCAAGAATCTTCACATTCTTTCCCTGGGTGCTCTCTCATCCCATGTTCATGCTTGTGCTCTCTTAGGGTGACTCTGTCCCTTTATCCTCTTCACAAGCCAGGTGTGCCTACTCACACATGCTCACACCCATTGGGCTCAGGCATAGAGAGGACACAACACTACAGGTGCTAGTTATGCAGGCTAATGGAGGAAAAAAGCATAACATAACACTCCAAACCATCTGTAAAAGAAGAAGCTATCAATTTCATGTGAAAATCAAGTACCATTGGCCCATAGTTGACCAAATTATGACAGAGAAGATGAAATCAAGATATAGAGCAAGTGCAGTGTTTTTCTAGGAGAGAAGGACTGAAGCATAGGGAGACAAAAATATGGAATGACCTCTATTCAGCAGGATACAATTCTGATTATGAATGTTCCCCCCACACCGAGCTATTCTTCAAGACTGTGTGTCTTGTATGCGATTCAACTGAATTCTGACACTTTCCAGCTGAAGTGAACTTCAGATTCCACAAATTAAGAGCACAATTTTGCAAGACTACCCTACTTCAGATGCCAGTGCAAATCCATGTTGTAACCTGTGCTTTTGAATTCATCAGTTGTACATGTGCAGTTCCTCCTACTTAGGTTTGATGAGTTGGCTAGAATGGCCAGAGTAAACAAAGGAGACAGTTTACTCATCAGACTTTCATTTTATTACAAAGACTATGAAAAGATTCCAATCAATAGTTGGGTGAAGTGATATGTAGACATCCTGTGTCCACATGGAATTTTGTTGGCAGGTAGATGTTTTCTGGTTCACCAACCTGCAAGCTTTAAAAATCCCATCCTTTGGGATTTTATGAAGACTTTATTACATCAGCACAATTGGTTACTTCTCCCTCCTCATATATGCTCTCTCCTCAGATATGAATTGAAAGTTCCAACTCTCTTCATGGTTCCCTTGGCAACCATCCTCAGCCTTGGATGTTTTCCAGAAGTCACTTCACTAAATATAAACCCAATAACCGTTATACTTCTTTCTTTCTCTTTTCATTTAAAGTTTTTACATATTTTGTAGGCATATGTACCACAGGTACCTCATTCTTATTTTTCCTTTTCCGTTGTGCATTTTTCTTAACATGAAATGAACTGTCCTATGATTTCATAAATGAAGGCTAGGCAGGAAGATCTTTGGTTTCCTTTCCTGTTGCTTATTGTGAGGTTATGCAGCAGAGATTTGCTTTCTCTAATATCTCCTTTCATCTGAACTTCCCTTTGTCTGTTTTTTTTTTTTTTGTAGTTAGTCCCTTCCAGAAGAATACAATTTTTTTTCTGTGATGCACACAACTTGTTTTGTTCTGTTTTTTTTTCTTGTTTTTTTTTTTTTGTGTGTGTGTGTGTGGTTTTGTGTTTTGTTTTTTGAAACTTGGTTTGTTATTTTCACAAGACCATGGGGCCTGGTCTATTCTATTTTTAGATCAGTCTTAGGTTCTTTGCCACTCGCTTACAAAGTGAGTCTGTATAACAACTGTTAGTTTCAGGTGTTTTTCCTCAGAATAATTTGCTGAGCTTTCTAGTGTCTACATGTGATGTTTAAGGGGTTCTTCAGTTCTCAATTTTTTGATGATTTTTTGATGTGTTCCTTCTGTATCTTTGTGTATAGATAGGTAGAGGTTTACAAGCAACAACCCCAAGACCCATTTGAAAAAGACAAGAAAGGAGTTGTCAGTCTAGACTGGTTATTAAAGCAAGACAGGACCATAAAATTTAGATGCAATAATTGATTGGTTATGATTACTTATGATTATTTAAAGGGATAATATTTCAAATAAACACAGATGCAAGTTGATAATTCAGAAAGCTAAAAACAGGCACAAAGATCAATCTTTCTCTTCTTTTTTCATTACCTATAAGCTTTTTGCTTATTTTAGTTCTGTCTTTATTAATTTACTTTCACCTATTGTTTAAGTATATAAGCAAGAGGATTATTTTCTTTTTGGTGAGACCATAGGTATTTGTTATGGTATAATTGTTCTTTTCTGTATTTTAAGAAATAAAATTTTATAAGATAACAAGCTGCTTTAATAGCTAGAGATAATCTACACAATCATATCAAAAGATGAGAAAAATGTCAGAAATTCAATATCTATTTCTGATAAAAAATTCATCAAGATATAAATAGAAAATCTCTCCTTAACTGAAAGAGCTCTGCATCAAAAAGAATACTTAATAAAAAAATATGAATGGTATTGCTATTAAAGTAAATAAATGGCAAATGTCCTCTAACATGGATACTGTGTAGCGTTGCAGTGGTGTAGCTAACAAATGCAACACAATTAGTATCACAAGAAGTCAATGAGTCACTATAGAGTCAACCACCCAGAGTCAAAACCTGGCATCTTTACTTCTAGATTCCAAATCTGGTTTTGAGGGAGATCATGGAAAGTCACAGCTATGGGGTTTTGGGAGCAAAGGCATAATGTTAGTGTTAACATGCCATTTCCTCTGTTCTACAGCAGTAGCGAAGAAATACCAAAGTCGCACCTCACTCACTTGTACACAGCATGAAGAGTTGGAGGCCTTCTTTGGCTACACCATGTTTCCGGATAAAACTCTCCAGAAGGACTTTGCTTTGAAACTCAACCTATCAGAATCAACAGTAAAGGTCTGTTTTATTTTCTGTTACTGGTAATTCATTCAAACTACATTCTACTGTTTAGCCTGGAAATTACCTTCATAACACAAAAATAGCAGCATTGCACCTACTGAGCTAGCTTCATTACACAATTATGAAGGTATGAAATTACCTTCATAACACCTACTACCTACTATGAGTATCTAGTTCTACTAGGCTGAACTAGGCCCATTGCATATACACTGACCTTATTATCATTGAATTTAAAAGATGAGGAAAATTGAGTTTTGGGGAAAAGTGATTGTATCGCAGAGGCAATAAGAAGTCTAAGAGCAATTAGAACTACAGAGATTTGTCCCTATAGAGGACAAATAAGGAAGAACTAGCTCTTAACCTTCACTTAGGGTCTTCTGAAATAAAAATTCTACGATATATTTAACATTACCAGCAGACAATTTCCCCCAAGCTCTGAGTCTATTGAAGATCCCAAATTTTTGTTACAGTATTCTTCACTGGAAAGACCTTCTAAAATTATCTTTAGAAATATTTCAGTTCAAATTTCCCACTCCTCCAAGGTCTGTGAAGTTTCTGTTCTCTAGAGGCCAGCATACTTTGTCTGAGCCCACAGCACAATCTCTGAAACATACCCTCATTCTTACCTTCTCTGGGGTCCCAGCCCTAATTCCTCACTGTCCCACCTGGCTCGCTCATACCCACCTCAGCTCTCAGCTCTCTCAGAACTCAGTGTTATGGTGACTTAGAGAGGATCTGATGGTTAAAGTGTTTTTCTTTTTCTTTTTCTTTTTTTTTTTTTAACCTAGAAGAAGTCTCAATCTTTCTCTATTAACAGACTACAATCTTTCTTTTCTTCCTCAACCCCCAGATTTGGTTCAGGAACCGGCGATTTAAATTGAAGAAGCAGCAACAGCAACAACAACAGCTAAAGTTATCAAACCAGATCCTCCCACCCAGGAATGTGCCCTCCGCACCTAGGGCATCAGCCAGAGTTCATTCTGCTTTTCCTACCATTCCAGATGTCTATAGCTCCTTTCCACCTGAACACTTGGGCCCTGCCAGCTGGACAAGGTACTCTCTCATCACTGAGAGTCCCACACAGGATGTTGAAATGCAAGAGCCTGCATTTGAGAGTCTAGTGGCTTCAGTGCCGGCATTGTTTCCTGAGGCCTATGACATAGCCCAAATTGTGAAATTGTACAGTTTTCCTGATGAAGAGATAACCAGCTCTTCTTTCCAGTGTCTGTATCAGTATCTCTCACCCACAAGGCCCCAGTTAGAGGACCAGGTTGCTGCCCCAGGTGCCAGTCTATCTGCTGGGCAATCCTGGTCTGGTAGGGTAAGCCAAGGCTTTGCAGCCTATGGCCTAAGAGACATTATCCTGCAATATTAAACCCCTTCCAGTTTTAATTTCTCAGATCAAAGTACTAACAAATACCAGGTCATATAGGAAAAGGACATTCTTGCTCATGGACATGATTCTCTTCCCTTTGTCTCCTTATCCAGATATCTGAGTTGGTGTCACTGTTATTTCACTGGAAATAAAAAACTCAGGTTTTTTCCAAGTATAGCTCAGTACCACATGATCAAACCCATAACTCTCTCTGGGGAGAAGCCTTACCAGTCCCTGAGATAGCAAATGTAATTCTAAAGATCCCTCTTCTCAGTTATCTTAGACTCTTTAAAAGAAGGATAGTGACTTTTAGAACTCACCTACTTAAAATTGGCAGGTTTTAAACTTAACATTTTATTTCTAATTTTTAGATCTGAATTTTCTAAAAAGTATTTTTTAATAAATTTAAGGAGAAATCACTATCACTATTTCTTTTAATATGGTATGCGTCCATGTATAGCAATGCAAGTACTGGTAAATGAAGAGAATAATGGATTTTGAAGATGATAGGATTATCTAGCAAAATGACAAAAATGCAAGAATGATAGTACAGTAAACTTTTCCAATACATGTTCAATGTACAAATTAGTGGCATTTGTTTCTCAACCCCAGTAATAAAAAAAATACATAATAAAATAAATGCCTATCAATGAAAAAAAACCTAAGATTTGCTTAGAAAATTAAGGTCTCTAAGGAGAAAACTTCAAAACCTGAGTAAAAATATATAGAAAATGGTTTTCAAAAAGACACCCTATTTAATGGGAGATATTTGTACATTATACATCCACTTAGGGTTACGATCCAAGATTTACAAAGAACCTAACAACAACAACAAAAATAACCTGAAACAAAAAGCTAAATAAACATTTCTCCATAAAAGACATACAGATGGCCAACTAGTTCATTAAAAAAAAAAATGATTACTGGTTACATCACATCAGGGAAGTTCAAATCAAAAGCACAATGAGATATTATCTTACACCAGTAAGAACAGTCCATAGCAAAAGGATCAGAAATAACAGGTGTTGGGATGGGTACAGAGAAGAAGGAACCACATATTCTGCTGGTGGAAATGTAGATTGTCCAGTCCCCATGGGAGCAGTATAGAGATTTCTCAAAATATTAAGACTAGATCTATATATGATCTAGTACTTGCCTTCCTTGGTACATAGCTAAAGACTACAAAAACCACTAATTTGAAGAAATATTTACATTCTTATGTTCATTTTAGCATTTTATATATAAGAATTATTGAAACAGCTCAAGTGTTCAACAACAAATGAGTACATTAAGATGTGGTATATTTACACAATAGGATACAACTCAGCTATTTTTAAAAAGGTGAAATATTTGAATGAGAATTGGAGGGGGAAGATCGAACTTGAGGGGATTATGCTAAATGAAATAAGTGAACAGGACAAATATTGGTGATTTCATTCACATGTGGCACACAGAATCAAAACCAAAGGAACAAAACTAAACAAAAACTAATCCTGGAAATCTGATGGTAGAGTTGCGGCTACAGGAGGATGAATGGAGAGCAAAGTGGGGAGGTAGCCTATGGGTGATGTGGACATTGGGTGTTTGGGTGGTAGGTGAGGTAGGTGTGCTACATAAATCTGGAAAGGTATGAATTTATACCTCTAAATTATATAGTGTTTTAAACCAGTGCTAAGTAAATTTAAAATAGTTAATATAGTTTCATAGTCCAGAAAAATATTTCTCCCCTACTCATACCTCCCTTTCTCTCAACCCTTGGCAACCACTGGTCCTTTACTATCTCTGTAGTTTTACTTTCAACTCGATAATTTTTCACCTTAGAAAACTAGAAAAAGAGTAAATTCAGCCCAATACACACAGATGAAGGAAATAAAGACTGGGCTAGAAATGGGAAACCAAATAGGAAAGAAATAGAAAAAAAATCAATGAAACCAAACACTTAAAGAATCAATAAAATGACAAACCTTAGACTGACCAGAAAACAGTAAAAGAAGACTTCAATTACTAAAATCGGAAATAAAAAGAAACATAACTACTAAACTTACAGAACTAAAAGTATCATAAGGAATAAATAAGCGATGTCAAAGTTTCCTACCTCCAATTCTCTTACATTGGACTTAAGTCTACTCCAGATTCTGCTGAGCACCATTTGCAACCTAAAAGGGCCATTCCAGAGGAGATAAGGAAAACCTCTCTTGTTAACCATCCCTAAAAAACTTGGGACTGATTTACTAAAATGACCTTCTGAAACCACACTGGCACCGTTGGCTTTCCCTAAATCAGAGATAGCAACCACCTGCCTACACTCCCCCCCTTCCTCAATTACTCTTAAACTTTAAATGGTTGTCTCAAGTTTGTTTGTCTTCTTTAAAATTCAACAGGCCCTCGCCCTGTGTCCCTATATATACCCCTTTCTTTTGTTAATAAAGTTGTCTCATAGTTCATGCTATCTAACCCCCAGCTGTGGCTGGGCAATCTCTTCTCGTCAATTCATTTCTCGTACCTTACGTCCAGCGGCCAGCAAGATTCCTGAGTTACAAACTCACCCTTTCCCAACCACGTGGGGAAAAGGAGGGCCAGAAGCCACGTGCATGACAAGAAATCGGAGAAACAGCGGGGACCTCATGTCACTTGCACAAGCTGCTGCTTCAGCCAGTGATGGTTGAGGTGAGCCGGGCAGTTATAATTAGCGTCAGCCTGTCCTGAGTGCTCCCGGCGGCATCCGAGCACAGCTGGACCTGCTGGCCGCTAGCACAGGCGTTGGAGAGGCCACTCTGGCCTTGAAAATGATCTTTCTGCAAAGGATTTCCCTCATTACTCAAGGGAAAGAAGACCCATTGATATAAAACCCCACTTCCCTTCCGGCTTCCCCTGCTAAATCCCCCTCCAGTAGAGACTGAGTGTTGATAGAAGGCAAGGAAAAAAATCGTAAGCTGAGCCTGGTCACATTGCCCCTTGTGATATAGTTTTATTTTTAACTTCGAAACACTTGAACTATTTCTGTTGAAGTTTTCTCTCCTTTCCGTGCCTCGCAAGCAGAACTGTGTCCTACTCTGCAGCTGATGCACCCGCAGCCGCCTCCTAAAACCCGCTCTATCAAGGGACCCAGGTGCAGCGGATGCAGACCCCGCCCAGACATCTGAAAGGTAAGGTTTCCAAGCATGAGCAGGTGCACTTGCCGGAACGTTGGGAACCGTGAGCATGCAAGTGGAGGCGGAGCAGCACAGCACCTTTCTGCTCTGAGAAGCAAGGTTGTTAAGCAACTTAGTTACATGTAGGCATGGGGCCGGCATGTTGGCACAGAGAAGGAGACCCAACTAATGTGTAAATCCCTGTGTTTGAAAAGCTGGATGAACAGTTTAGTTCTTTCTTCTGCAGTGGAGAGAGGTTATGTGATCTCCCTAAAAAGGACGCAGTGGTGAAGGCGTGGTGGAGTCAGAGTGGAAGGGGTGGAAGATGTCTATTTTCTAAAGCCCAGATTCTGTGATCTTTTCACCAACCAGTGTTTGCTGTGCTCATTTTAAGTCACTCTCATGTAATTCTAATGTCAGGCCGTGTCATCCCTGTGTCAGGCGGCCTGTTAATGTAGCACATCATTCTTAGGGTGTGTGCTATGTAAGCTTTGCCTGCAGAATTTAAGACCTGTTTTTCTCTAACCATATTCCCTTAATATGGTTCTCTCCTCCCCAGCTCTCTTGAATCCAAAATGTGTTCATGCAATAGAACTAAAGATATTTCACAAGCTATGAAACTTACATAAGTTTGTGCACCCAAACCAAAAGTTATTACAAACTTGTACATCAAGAGAGAGAAGAGTAAAATGACTAATAATTACCTGAGGTACTGAAAGCTTTAAGATGCAGACAGTTTCTAGCTCTTTGCATAACTGCACAGTGTTGCACACACAAACAAAAATGATCAAGGATAAGGGGCAATTTTTTTCTTTTCTTTTTTTTTAATCTCTGGGCCTCACTTTAGTGTTAAATAGTCCAAAGTTCAGCTAAGGACATCTTGTGAGTGGCATACGAAGTAAAAGGAATTCTGTACACTCAGAACTTCGCGGTGTATAGGCTGACCCCACCAATGCCAAGTAAAAAGAGAACCATCCCTGTTTCTCATCTCCTGTTCCTACTCCTGTAACCACCAGATGTATCCCATAGTTCTAGTGTCTGAGATATAAATATGCATTTTGCTATTCACAGGCAAATTCACTGTGCATATGTGCTTATCTTCATTTAATTTTGTCAGGGTTTCCTTGGCACTGAGGTTCTCAAGGTATATGCTGGGCACTGACTGACTAAGATTAGGTCATATGGGTCGAGGAGTGAATAAGCAGACAGGCTGGCTCGCAGTTAACCCCAGATAATTCAACTGGTTAAACACTTTCTTAGCCTAACACAAAGCAGTCATTTAAAATGCTGATACTATAATATTAGCACCAAATATAAGAATTAACTAATTAAATTACTAGAAAGTTTAAAGGTAGAATTATTTCTAGCATTGATGAAGAAGAGCAAGTGGTGAGGTTAAATAGAATTGGGGAAGAATGGTTATGTTTTTAGGGTATAATGAAAGCCTTGGACTGATAGGCCATAAGCCCAGGATCGTGGAACCAGATACAGAGATAATCCTTAGTTATCTGGTTGTGTTAAAATCTCAAGAGATAAAGGGATTACTTAAATACTTTGTTTTGTATATTTTCTTTCCTTAGAATTAAACACCTCTGTAACAGAAAAAAAATTAACAATGTAAATGAAACTAGTTACTTGACTAGCTAATTGGTTAAGAGTGAAAGAATATTTTTGACCTTGAACTTTTGACCTTGCCACTTTCCCTGAAGTGAAAGCTTGGGAAAAAATAATTATTGCCAAGGCTAGCCACATGAGGAGGCAAAATAGTCAACTGACATCATGTGAGGGGTGCTGAGAGGCCCCTTGCCTAAAAATATCTTCCTGACATCAACCCTGTTAGCTTACTAACTAAAAAATTATAGTAAAGAATGTTAAATCTATTAGCTGTTAATTCCATTCTCTTTGACTTGTGTCAGTGATGTAAATATGCCAGTTACATGCCTTCTCAGTGACACTATATCACTGTATCACCACTGTGTCCTCATCCTTTCCACCTCTGTGCTCTTTTAACCTTGGTAATACCTATGCTATCCTCATGCCTTCCACCACAACCATGCAGGTAGCTTGAGAGATGCAGCAGTGTCAGGAGAATCTCAATAAAACATCAAAGTAAAGTTAATAAACACAAAAGCAAGTCATCAGAACCAGAGACTCTGGGGGCCATAGGTGTGATACTTTACTTCTCTGGGCTTTAGTTTTTCTTGTAGGATATGAATACGTTAAACTAGACTTTTTTCTTTCACAGTGTGGTTCTTGCACTACCACCATTGTGCAAAATTGATAATGGGGAAGATTCAGGACCATGTTAGTCCTGCCAGATTAGAACCTACATTTTTTAAAAAAAATTTTTTCTTTTTAATAATTTATATATATATATATATATATATATATATTTCACATCATTTTGATCCCTGGGGGTCACCCACCACCTCCCCTCCCCGACCGCTCCAGCTGGTCCCTACCCTCCTGTT
>PVHY01007345.1:45420-67802 GCA_004024945.1 Uropsilus gracilis
AGGGAGCTGGGATTACAGGCACGCGCCACCACGCCCAGCTATTTTGTGGAACTAGGTCTCACTACGGGCCCCAGGCGGGACTCGAACCACGATCCCTAGCCCCGGCCGCTTCATAGGCTGAAGCTTAAGGCAAGAGCCACCGTGCCCAACCCATACCACATCTTTTTCATCCATTCGTCTGTTCTGGGGCATTTGGGTTGTTTCCTTGTGCTTGCAAAGAACCTACATTTTCAAAAGATTGCCAGGTGATCCCCATGCATTTTGAAATAGGAGAAGCTTCAAACTACCAAATGACTGATTATCTTCCTTATTCAGATTTCCAATTTTTTGATTGCAAGGGTGAAGGATAAGTCCTGTAACCCTCTGACAACAATTCTGACAGCATACAGATGGTTATAACTTCAACCTGCTGACATCTTTTTCATTGAGTTACTAAACCAAATAAAATTGAAAGCATTGATTTTCTTCCTTAAAAAAAAGAAAAAAGCCCGAGGTTAACATATATCTGACATCCCTACATTTTCCTCCTAAATTTATTTCGAATTGCCCTCACAGTTCTTTTCAAGTTCTGCCTTTAGAGTTCTGTTCAGATTCTGCCAGTCCTGTCTTAATAAGAGTTGTTGCCTGCCCTGCAATGGCGGTAACTGTCTCAGTACCTAGGAACTGCTCCTCACACCCTTTGAGAGGCACTTCTGCCGCCGGCATGTGCTCCAGTGGTCTCAAGCACTTCTGCTCCATTCACGCTCTTCACCACAGAGTCTTAAGACCCACATGACCCACATCATCACCACTCCTCCCCTTGACTGTGTGGACTTACATCCAGCAGCAAGAGAGAAGTCTCAAGCAGTATTTTCCTTTCTCCGTTTATTTAAAAAAAAACAAACAAACAGAATAATATAGTAAACAATAAATACTACAAGCTTGGGTCTAGGTAGTAAAGATGCTCTCAAATTGTCTTTTTCGGCCTATCAAAGTCGTCCCAATCTAATGTAGCACAATCCAAATTCCAAAGTGCTTACGGAAGGAATGCTTTGTGGTAATTACAAGGAGCCAAAAGTTGGCAGGGGAGATACAGGGAATTTTCTTTCCTAAATGAGCAAAATTAAGACTTTTAAAAAATGGGTTGAAGATTATTAAATTGGCAGTGATATGGAAGATACATCGGCGTCCGGGGGAACTCAGAGTTGAAAGGCCATCCAAGGGTGGTGGGAGTGATGCAATGGCAAGAAATAAAAGCCTGGACAAGGGAGCAGACCATGAGAATGACCTTCTTTCTAGAGAAAGGACTAATTGGGTGACTCATATTTAAACACTTTCCCTATTTTTATCTCATTTGTCACAATCCCATGGGTTTTTTAAGTCCTATCTTATGGATAAATAAATTCACTTTCAGGAAATTAAATAACTTGTCAAAAAATCATTTGGCTAGTGCAGAAGAGTATTCATTAAGCTATTATTTAAAGGGATTGTCAAGTAAGGCCTCTTTGTGGAGGTAATATGTGAGCTGAAATCTGAATGGCAACAAGGAGTCTATAACGTGAATAAATGCTAATTCCAGGAGTCCCAGGCAAACCAGGAACATTGGTCACCTACTTATCTGCCAATGGACTATTAGGGATTTGGAATTATCCTTCATTTCAATGGGAAATCTATAGGGAAAAGTTTCCTATAGATATATAGCAAACAGTGATTCAGATATGATTATTGATGCTTATTGGCTATATTTATCCTTCTCCTTCAGTCAGACTTCAAAGAGTGGCCTCTGTTTACTGTGTTGTTCTGCTCAGAATATGTCTTCTCTCACAGTCACTCATCTGGTGTATCTCTTGAGTGCCTTTGAAGAAAGAGCTTTAAATAGCAGTATAAAACACACACACACACACACACACACAAATGGCACCTGTGTTGCCTGAATGCATTGTTTCTCTCTTAAAGAGATATTTTCAAATAACATCAAAGATATTAGAGCATTAAGGTTTCCTGTTTCTTAAGACCCATGCTCCATAATGGTGAAAAAGGGAAAATGGTGGAGTTTGGAGCTCATGGCCTCTTGTTCTCTAAACAAGTACATCCCTTCTGGAATGGCGTTCTCTGCACCCATGGAACCACTGCACTAAATAACTCCTTCCTCAGAACTAGACTCAACTTAAAGACAGAACTGGGCAGTGTGAAGTTGGATATTCCTGGTGCTCATAGCTTTTTATATTGCTTATTCCATTTGTGATAGGACTCTTCTTTCCCAACAGAAAACCAGCAGTAGACTCTGAGTCATCCAGACTTATTATTCAAAAAAAATTTTTTTTCTGGAGAATAAGCAGATGGTCACATTCTCCAGCCAGGAATACAGGCCCTGCCAACATTGGCATATGTGCTTAATAGCTTCCCTTTCCTCCAAGCAAAATCCACATTTTGAGTAGCCAGTGTCCCATTGCAAGTTTAAATTCTATATTTGCTCTGGTCAGCAGTCTTTGGGGACCCGCTATGAGCAGTGGCATTGTCATTCCTATTCTTAAACCTCAAGCTTTCACTGACAGTCATCGCCAGCTCTTTCCTTTACATGTGGGTAACAAAACCCTGATTTTCTGAGCTTGCCAATCTCTCCTTCTCTGCCTCTACTTCTTCCTAAAGTTCCAAGGTAGTCATAGACACTCCAGGCTCAGATTCCTATTAGGATTCTCACTTCCCCAGTTAAGGCTTTCTGTCTCACTTGAGTAATGTCAAGCCTACATCTCTGTATTTTAGCCCATCATCTTTCCATCCACATAATGTCTTATCACCTTCAAGTAGCTGTATTACACTTGCTATACTTATCTTTCCTCCTGAAAAAGGTCCCTCCTCAGATCTATATTTTTCTCTGAATTATACCCGTATTCTCTCTTCTTGGTTTGAAATCTTGGCATCATTTTTGACTCTTCTTTCCCCAGTTCCAAACGAAACCAAAAAAGATTAGTTGAGTCTCTCTTGTAGAACTCCTATATGCCTCATTTTGCCTATTTCTATAATTATGAGACTTAGTCACCAATCCTCCATAACATCTCTACCTAGCAATTTTTCCCACTCTACCCAACTACTACTACTCATTAACATCCCAATTACAATGTTAATTTGCTCTTTACGAGTATCAAATAATTTCCAAATATTTTAGTCTACTTTTTATGAATGTCCACAATAAGTCCATAAAGGCTATTTCCCCCCAGGAGTGAGCTGGAATATGACATAAGTCTACCTGAATGTTAAATTGTATGCTAGAAAAGCCACTCGTTGGACTCTTCAACAAAAGGTGTGCACTGGCCCATCCTGTCTACTCTACTTCAGTCCTACCACCATACTCTTTCACTTTGCCCATCAACCTCTTTGGTTTTAATGCCTTGGTTCATCCTCTGCTGACTCCTGGACCTTTTGATGTCCTGGTTTGTGGTCTCACCTGCTCCATGATTCAGGGTATAGTGCATCCTGCAAGATCTTTCATACTCTTCCATACCTAGTCATCCCATTTGGGTCTAAAATGCAGTTTCTCATTTATTAATATGCATAAGAATCAGATGGGAAGTATGTTAAAAATGTACATTCCAGAACATAACCCTCACTGCGTTCAGGGGTACAGCCAGCATTATAGCAGTGTTGTCTTATTTCTATGAAGATGGAAATGGTCTATTCTGTGGTTCCAACAGAGGTGTTGCTCACAATATGTTGCTATGGAGCACTTAAAATGTAGCAAGTATGAAGAAGGAGCTGAAATAAAATTAAGAATTTTATTTTATTTTTTTAATTCTTTTTGTTGCTGGGTAGTATACCATGATATTGCTATTAGTTTGTGTAACCATTCATCCATTGAAGAGCAGCTGGCTTATTTCTGGTTTTGGCTACTACCAATTAAGTTACTATAAATATTTATGTATATTTTGACTAAATAGCCACATGTGGTTTGTGGCTACCACACTGAACAGTGCAGATCTAGAAATTCAGTAAGCAGCACAGCTGATACTAATAAACGATTTAAGTATTTAAGAACTGCTTTAACAAGCAGTCCAGGTGACCTTTATATTCATGGTAACTGAGAGGTAATCAACACATATTTGCTGAATGAATTGATGGACAAAAGGATACATGAGTGAACCAGAATACACTTTCCTTAAATTTAAAACTGTCAGCAGAACTGAAGCATAGAGCAAGAGGGGGGGAAGGGGGAGTGATGGGGAAAAGAGATTAAGATGATGGTTCATGGGTGACAAGTTGGTGAGAGAACCTCGAGGTAGACAATGATGTAAAATATATATGTGCAATCAATTTAAAAATATAATAAAAAGATAAACATTTACTAGAAATTTAATAAAGAATACACTTTCCTTAAGATTCAAGAATGTCTCTTGTGAAAAAGAAAAATTGAGAGGGCTTTTCCAGATCAAAAGAAACTAAAAAGACTTGTCAACCAAACGCAATCCTTTAAAGTTATCCTCATCCAAAATTTTTTCAAAAGTTTTGCTTAACTGCTAAAGATATTTTTGGAACAATTCAAAAAAATTTTAATATAACTAGCAGGATACGTGATATTAGAAATTATTTTTAGTTTCCTTAGGTAACATGTTATTGTCGTTAAAATGGAAAATGTCTTTATTCTTATTCAAGCTGAAGTACGTAGGAATAAAGTGACTTTATTCCTAAATTTCAGATGGTACAACCAAAAATGTATACACATGGCTGTGGGTTTCTTTGAGAGGGATGGAGCAAAAGTGACAAATTAACAACTGTTGAATCTAGTTAGTCTCTTTGGGTATCCATTGTATATGTTCTTCACCTTTTCTCTATATTGAATTTTTTTTAAGCTGAGGAAAAATTTATTCACAATAATTTTTCAAACCCTAAAATGAAATAAGATAACATAGAAGATATTGATTTCTAGATTTTTGATATTAACCCCTCCCCAACCCAGACTAATACTGTGCTAAAATTGTGCTAAAATTCTCTAGAGCCAGTATCATAAACTGGCAGTCTACAGATCTTTTTTATAAGTTATTGGAAACTGACTTTAAGCAAAATGATGTACAATGAAATTTTGATAATTTAATTGACATAATAAACAAGAGTAAAAATTCTAACATATTTCTGGTCACAAAATTTCATCAAACTTCTAAAGAAGACCCTAATCACTTCTAATATTAAACAACTTGTATCCTTCATTCATATCCCAACTGGTATTCCAGTTCAGGGTCACAGGTGACTAGGGCCTATCCTAGCAACTCCTGGCATAGGGCAGGAACCAGTACTAGATACCACACCCTTCCATTCATAGGGAGGCACACACACACACACACACACACACACACACACACACTCACTCACTCCAGAGACTGAGGCAATTTAGACAAGTCAGTGAGCCTAATGTGCACATTTTTGGGATGTGGAGAAAGTCAGGTACCCAGAAAAAACTAAAGCAGACATGAGGAAGACATGCAAAGTTTATACAATCACCTCAACTAGGAATCTTCTTTTTTCTCTCAGCACTGTTACAATTAAATGACATTGAATGAAACAACATTATTTGAGAACCTGCCATGCATATTTTCCTTGGCCATGAATTTTATTTTTAAGAAAATAAATTAGTTGCCATTTAAAATTCCAAGGGTTTTTATCTTGATAGATTATGTAATAAATATTTTCCATTAAAATGAAATCTAAAATACTTGTTTTTTAATAGCAAACATGTATAAATCTTTTCCGATAAAACTACTGCTCTAAGCATTTAAGCTATTTAGCAGATTCACTCCTCATAACACCACTGACATGGACACTATTATTCTCCTTTTACAGATGGGAAAACGGAGGAACAAAAAATATCAAATACTTTCCCAAAGTCTCACAACCTTGATTAGATAATTTAACTTTTCCAAGCTTCCATTTTGCCCACAAAATGGGGACAATGATACCTATCCCCAGGCTGGTAGAAGGTAGTCCTTGCTGTTAGTATAGATAACCACATACTTTTCTTACTAGCCACTCACATTCGTATTTTCATATTTTCTCCTAGAGTAACGAAGCAAGACGAAATTAGGAAGTTATGGTAAGTACTAGGTGTTTATTGACTCTTCATCCTCTCAGCAGGCCTGGTCTGGTTTTATTTATATTTTTATTTATTTATAGTCCATGCAGCTGGAAAATTTATCCTTATGGTTTGAGGCTATTTATTGTCTTTTTGACAAACTAGAGATACTAGAACAGTACTTAGACAAAACTGACATGGAGTAGGGAGAAAGAACAGAGCCCAGAAAGATTTACAGAGACTAAAAACAGAGTATTAGTTAAGTCTGAAAAAAAAAATCCAGTGTAATAAATGGTTAGCAGTTCCCCCATTCAGCAAGTATACTTGAATATACTGAGTAGGTAAACAATGATAGTTAAATGATAGCACACTCATTCCAGAAGGTTACCTACTCTCATGGTATAAGAGCAATTTAAAATTCATTTTCATAGTATTGTATGATTGTATTCTTAGTTTTAACTGTGTAACACAAGTCACCTATAATTCACAATTCAAAATAACAATTATCAACATTGTAGTTATATTCAGCCTTATATTTACATTTTTCCATTTTATTTTATTTTTTTTCAGTTTTTTTTATTTTATTTATTTTTTTTGTTTGTTTTTCACATTTTTCCATTTTAAACACACCTATCATATACATAAACTATTGGAAAAATAAGTAAGTAAGTAAATAAATAAATAAATAAATAAATAAGTATTTATAACTGTTATTTCTGGGCTATGGAATTCTCAGTGCTTCCTTTTTTTGTTCTTCTCCATGATGGTCTATAATTTTTAAGTTTCTCACAACAGACATATAGAAACAGTAATTTAAAACACAGTCACAGTGTAGATATTCTCTGGAAGCAGTCATTTGCTTTCTCTTTCCCTTTGCCTTTGATATCTCCAGGGCCGGGTGCACAGACCTCCCCTTGGGCAACACAGGCATTGTGAGAGATGTTTCAACCGTCACTGCCATGTTCCTGTGGAACCTGATGTCTCCTGCCTGATAATAAATTGCCATCTGCTCTGTGGTGCCACCTTCCACATGTGCAAAGAGGCAGAGCACGAGCTCCTCTGCCCATTAGAGCAGGTTCCATGCCTCAACTCAGAATATGGATGCCCCCTTTCAATGTCTCGCCACAAGCTGGCCAAGCACCTGCAGGTGTGCCCAGCCAGTGTGGTCTGCTGCTCCATGGAGTGGAACCGCTGGCCAAACGTGGACTCGGAAACACCTCTTCATGAGAACATCATGAAAGAAAGCCCCAGTGAGGAGTGTTTAGACACAGCCCTGGCTCTCCAGGATCAGAGGGTCCTTTTCAGATCTTTGAAAATGGTAGAACTTTTCCCAGAAACCAGAGAGCCCACCGAGCAGGAACCAATTACGAATGGTGAAGCCAGTTGGAAGGAAATGGGAGGAGCAGTGGGTGGAATGGATGCTGGTTTGGTACCACATGACTCTCTGTTGGCTCTTAAAGGAGAGGTGGCAGAACTTAGTCAAGAAGAACGAGAGGTGTTAGCCAAAACCAAAGAAGGGATGGACCTGGCCATGTTTGACAAGTGGGAAAATATGTTCAGCAAAGAACATGGAGCCTCTGCTTTAACCAACTCATCAGGAAGTTGTGAGAACAAAAGCATGAATGGGCCTGGAAAAGAACAGATGTCCAGCAGCAGTAACATGATAGGAGAGGGTAATACCAAGGGGAAAGAGCCACAGGAAAATCAGCAGCAGGGGGATTCTCATACAGCTGTAGAGACAACGGGGCTTGCCCCTTGGCAGGATGGTGTTCTGGAAAGATTAAAAACAGCTGTGGATGCAAAGGACTATAACATGTATCTGGTGCACAATGGGAGAATGCTTATTCACTTTGGTCAGATGCCTGCTTGTACCCCTAAGGAGAGGGACTTTGTATATGGCAACCTTGAGGCTCAGGAAGTTAAGACTGTTTATACCTTCAAAGTTCCCGTGAGCTACTGTGGAAAGCGGGCTCGTGTTGGAGATGCCATGTTGAGCTGCAGGCCAAGTGAACACAAGGCAGTAGATACTTCAGATTTAGGGTTCGCTGTGGAGGACCTACCAAAATCAGATCTCATCAAGACCACCCTCCTCTGTGCTCTAGAAAGAGAACTCAAAGGTCATGTCATCTCTGAATCCAGGAGCATTGATGGGCTCTTCATGGATTTTGCTACTCAAACATACAGTTTTGAGCCAGAACAGTTTTCCTCTGGCACAGTGCTCGCTGATCTACCCACTGCCCAAGCAGGGGGGCTCCATGTGGAACTGCACAGTGAGTGTGTGACCAGGAGACACAACAAGAGCAGTTCTGCCTTCACTTTCACTTGCAACAAATTCTTCAGGCGGGATGAATTCCCTCTACATTTTAAGAATGTCCACACAGATATTCAGTCATGTCTCAATGGCTGGTTCCAACGTCGATGCCCCCTTGCCTACTTGGGATGTACGTTTATTCAAAACCATTTCCGTCCCCCAGGGCAAAAGGCCAAGGTGATTTATAGCCAAGAGCTCCAGACCTTTGCCATCAAACCAGAGGTTGCTTCAGAGCTGAGTGAGGGAAAGAAAAGCAACCATCTCTCAGGCTCTGCAAGAAAAAAACAGAACTGTCTAACCAGCCTGCCCCTGGAGGTTTTGCAGTACATTGCTGGTTTCTTGGACAGCATCAGCCTCTCCCAGCTCTCCCAGGTATCTGTACTCATGAGGAATATCTGTGCCACTTTGTTACAAGAGAGAGGAATGGTCCTCCTGCAATGGAAGAAGAAGAGGTATTCTCATGGAGGCACTTCCTGGAGAGTCCACAGAGAGGCAAGTAAAGTCATTTATTTGTTCAGTCAGCAAATGTTAAGAACCTTCCATGTACCAAGCACTGTTCTAGGCACTGGGCTGGCACTAGTTTGCTAGGAATAAACATAGTCTCTGAACTCAAAGAGGCCAGTCTATAGGTGTATAAATAAAATATAGGTGGTAGTGGCTGTTGTTCTCTGTCTGGATATTTTCTGTTGCTCAAATGAACCCTTCCCAATCTGGCTGTCTCCACACAACTACTCATTCTGGGTTCTTCTCCCCATCCAGGCATATGGAAGTAGCCCTCTGTAGACTGTTATCAACCTGAAGTGCTGCACTTCACTCACACATGTTTAAATCATCCCTTTTTAAAATTCTCTTCATAATACCCAATTGAGTATGCCCTTTTCTTCATTCCTGGACTCTGAAACAATGAACTGAATTTGCCAACAAATTCTCCTCAGTCCCATATCAACTAATTTTTTTAGAAACAGACTTGGCCTTTGTTAAAGGCATCTTGACAAACCAATTTAAAAAACTCCCCTGTCTAAATCAAAGTATCTCTTTATTCAAAACTCCGGGTTCCTTTTTTCCCAATTGGATGTGCTTACTTAAATGTGTTATAACTTGTCTCAGCTTGTACCATACATAGTGAAACTCTCAATTCATTGTGTCCCATGTGACCTTACCATCCTTTCTCAAGGTAAATAGGTTGGTGACATGAAGCACCTATCCATTATGCCCATAGAGGTGAATAATTCCATAATCTTGCTGTTTAGTTTCTTCCTAGTCTCTGGATATGTGCAAACTGTCATTGGGAATTAGAGTTGTTTGCATCTATGTTTATTGATTATATATATACACCATCTTATATAGTTTCCATTATTTAGTGCCTGAGCTGTCTTTTTTCAAAAAGTCATTATGAGACTCTCCTTCATGTAACCATACTTATGTCTTAACACATGTACCTGTCATGTGTTAAGTAAGTGACTGCCAACCAACATGTGTTAGGGTGAAGCGTAAGTTAGACTGAGACCCCTGACCTTAAGAATCATATAGTCTAGAACTGCGTAATACCTTCCTCTACAAAATCAGGGGCAAATGATCAATGAGATAAAAGAAATCCTATTCTTTTTTTGGTTTGAATTTGTCTCCAATTAAACGAATACTGGTCATGCTTTTCTATCATTTGGAACAAATTAATTTCCTTGCAGAGTAAGACAATTTTGGTAGGTTCAAAGGACACCCTTAGTAAAATGACTTTTGAAAATGAAAAAAATATTCTAGGATCCCAAGAAATAACTTTCTTATACAGGAACAACAAAAACTGAGAGTGAAGCAATGTTATTGAAGGGTTCAGATCACACCTCTAGCCAAATTTTAAAACTTTGCTTTTTTTTTAAGACTTTGCTGCCACATTCTTGGTGGGAAGTTTGAAAGAGGTTTGAGTACCAGATTTTTCCTGTGGGGTTTCATTCTAGTGAGACTCATTGATTAGGATACGTTTTAATTTTAAGAAGTAGAAAAATAAATAAAGTGACATAACCAATAAGGGAACGATTTGGCCCATATAAACTAAAAATCTAAAGGGAACAGTTTCAGGTAAGGTTTGATTTAGTTGGTCAAGAAAATATCCCAAATGACATCTTTTCTTTCTATTATCATCTCTACTCACTCAGTAGTGGTTCCATTCCAAGACACCATCCTCCCTTGGTCCCCGGGAGCTGACAGCAGCTCCCAAGACTGCAACTTTCCAGTTCAAGTGTGTAGGTGCAAAGAGAAAAGAGCATCTGCTTCTCCGTGTCTCAAATAGAAGTTCTGCAGTTGAGTCTCATTGATACTAATTGCCCTGATTTGAATCGTGTGTCTGTTCTAGAACTAATGCCTGTGGCTGGGAGGTAGGAGGGGGCAGGAGGAGGGCACATATCAATTTAGATTGGTCCTAGTCATTCCCACAGAATCACATGGCTGTCTGGAGAGACTGTCCTTTGGGAGGAGAAACAAGGAATTGATGTTGGAGACAGAAATAACAAAGGCCTACAACAGCCACTCAAAACTCTCTGAAGTGAAGAGAGGGAGAATTTCTGAATTTCTGAAGTGAAGAACAGGGAGAATTTCCTTAAAACTGGTCAAGTAAAGGCAAGGTATTGCTCCAAAGTTCACTTGTGAGCTTTTATGTTTCCCAACAGATCTGGCAGTTCAGCAGCCTCTTCTCCAAAATCAAGTGCTGGGAGTTTAATGAAGTTGCCTCTATGTCTGAGCACCTGAAAACCTGTCCTTTCAATGTGGTCGAGCACAAGACTGAACCGATTCTTTTGACCAGCATGTGTCAACCCCGTGAACAGTCCCGAGAGAGTTTAGTCGCCACCTTTAGAGCCAGACCTCGAGGAAGACATACCTACTAAATATTCAGATGCCACCATTCTTGGAGTACCCTTTGGGGTTACTGAAAGTAGGGCAGAGTGTGATTTTTGAGGACTCTATGTGTTGCATATGTGCTTGCCTGGGTGTGCTGGAATGTTCAATGTCCTTCAACCTGAGCAGTCTAAGAGCTGTAAACACAGCTTGTCCAATGGCCTAGTGTCATGTTGATGATTTATTTCCTTTTTGTCTTTTGTTTTCTAAGATAAATTAGTCTGAGGAGAAAATAGGTAACCTTGAGGCCATCTGGGTAATGAACAAGGCCTTAGGAGAAGAGAGTACAATGAAATCAATGACCAGCACCCATGCTTTTTATGGAGTGCTTTTCAGTTTCTACAAATAGCTTCAAAATCATAGGACAGACAATGCAGGGATGGGGACTGATAAGCTCCCACAGAGCCCAGAATGAAGGGTACATAGTGTGATGTTTCTGAACTGGGGCTTGTCTTGACAGTCAAGTTCAGGGTTTCTTTTAGTCACCCTACCACCTCTGACCCCATACAGTCCCAAATTCATCTGACAAAGTAGAGACATTGACTGGTCACAGAAGCCTCAAGGACACCACAAGCCAAAGATGAGGAAGTCAAAATGAGGCCACAGTTTGTTACATAGAATCATACCAACAAAAAGAAAAAAAGACCCTGAAAAAACGGAGTCCCTCAAAGATAGTATATTTACAGAAAAAAATAGGACAAATGGCTGCAAACCTGCTCTTAAACATTTTAATAATGACCTAAGAATATTCTTTTCTTCTGAAAATTATAATCTAGGTCTATATGAGGGACAGCGTATGCATGGTCAGCACCCTATGCTTTCTGAAGTGACCTCAAAGCTTATTACCAACTGCAGTATCATGCTAGAATATTCAGGCTAGCCCAAAGAGACCACACATTTGGCAAAGCTCAGATAAGGCTGGTTTCATACTTTTGGCAGTAGTCACTAGGTTCTAGACACCATTACCCAGGGAGATCTTGGAATGGAAAACAGGTGAGTGTAATGGTTCTGTTGCAGAATAATTTTCATTAAAGGGGGAGGTCCATTTTCACTGGCCTACCTAATAAAGGGTGGAACTGAGCAGAGAAAAGACATGGAGAAAGAGACTTGTAGGAGGCATGTAGAGCACAGACAAGTGAAGGTCAGCTCAATTCTCAGATTTGGACTTACACCAGAAACTTGGGGCACATGGAAGGAGACAGGTAAAGGCATTTGAAAGTAATATGAGTGAGAGACCCAGGAGAGAGCTGACCATGACAACCACAATCTTGATTTGTACTCTAATTTTGCTCTTTTGTCCCAAAGTTGCCTGTCCCTGTCTGCCCTGTTCCTATGGCGCCCTGCTAGACTGTGCCTTAGAATTTTGGCAAATGTCCAGATCTCAGAAGCTTCACTTTGGTCAACCTTGTTTGACTGGACATTTACCCAGGAAAGGATGTATAACTTTGGGTGTTTTATTGGAAAACTATTATCTTTTCCTCTCTCTTGCTGCGCACACTATCCTATTAAAGTTCTTTCACAGTAAGAGTATGCTCTGGCTTTATGTGGTGGATGGCAAAACCTCTGTAGGGTGGGCAGGTTTGGGGGTCCCAAGGTACCCCTCAGTATGCAATCTTATAATTGCTCTCATCTGTTGCTGAGCAAAAACTCCAGCCTCTCAAAAAATGGACAATGCAGCTGGTTTATATAATAGTGAGCACTCATGAGAACAAAAGTGAAAGAGAAAAATACACAATAGAAACTGAAACCCCCTAAAGCAGTGGTTCTTAGAACTGTTAACATTTTGAACTGGATAATTCTTTGTCATAGGAACTGTACTGTGGATTATGTGATATGCAACATCCTTAACCTCAATCTGATAGATGTCAGTACCCCCACAGATGTAACAACTAAAATTCCTCTCAAAAAATTTGTCAAATACCCTCTAGAAGCAAAAAATCACTTCTGGTCGAAAAACACTATCCTAAAAGATGACATGCCAGTGACAGTAACACTATTCTTTCTAGTACCACAAAATATATCTCACATAGTTATCAAAAATGGTTAAGATTTCAAGCAGATCTTTATTTACTAAGTAGGTTTTAGATACACAGTGATTTTAAGATAGGAACCAGATGTAGTTTTGTATGCTTCATGAACTTAATTAGCACTGGGATTTGGATTAAAAGTTTCTTAGAATGGAGGAAAAGCAAAGCAAAGTGGGACTTGGAGATGTAACAGAAAAACCATTGTGAAAGTCTGGTTGATGTGTGATGTCAAGTTAAACTGAAGAATTAGATTGTGAATGTACAGTGACTGACTTACCTCTGTGTAACAGAAAGCCCAATATCTCTGCAGGGGGTGATGAAAGCTCCTTTGCACCCTGAAAGGCTAACTGGGTAAATACTATAAATTAGGTCCACAGACAGATTAGTGATGTGCTGGTATAGACATAATTGTTGAAATAGAAGAATATGTGTATTGTAGAAAACCCATGCACTAAACTTGAGAAATGCAAAGCTCCAGGTACATGGGCATACCGCCAACTTGCCCTAAGTCATCGCAGATCTCAGTCATGAATCTTAGCTCCTCTTCCATAGCATCTTTGAAAACTTAACTCAATCTCAGATACTGATTCTAGCACATATTTCTATGTCCTATCAACCCAAAACCCCTACACAAGTCTCTAACTTTTGTTTGAATTTTGCCTAGGATCACCTATCTCTGACCTTACTGAGTTAAGGGGGGATAAATCCACCATGCCCTGGTCTCTCATTCTCCATCATTCCCATATTTTGGTGATTTGTTTTTTGCCCACCACTGAGCAATTTTTCTCATCTCTTCTATCATTCTTGGCTCTGGACTACACAGAAGTTTCATGAGTTTCCTCCATATCCCTTCCTACTTGACCATTAATTTCAGCCATCCAACTATAAGAAAACCTGGTCTTTCTTAAATAGAGGTCAACTGTGAGTTTGACTCCTCTTAACACTTCACTGGAGCCTGTATTCCCTTAGCAGGACAAATCTCCATTTCTTCCCTCTTATCCCTTAATTTGTGCTTCTTGAAGAATCATCATGTCTTAAAAGAGTATAGCCATTGCTCCAGGAAGATGATTGGTTGCTCACAACTGCTGGAGCCATGGAGGCTGAACTGCCTTAATAGACACTCTCTATTCTGTTACCCTACCTTACCAGCTGTGCTCAGGTTGATCTGTTTTGGACTGGGTTTAAGTAAAAGTTGCATCCCTTGACATCAAAGGTACAAGGGATGGGCAGTGTTAGGATTGGGTCTCCTGGATGTGCCTGAAAGAAGGAAGGAGAATTGGAACCAAGGAAACCAGGCTATTGAGGGCTGCACCAAAAGTACTATTTACTTCAGCAAAGAGATGAACTATAGTCCCACTTTATTTCCATTTTAGGGCTGAACAGAAAGAGGATCCAGAGACATTTCTTCAAGGATGGAAAGTTGGCAAACCAGGCAATCTAGCTATACTTTCCCGAGTAAACAGATAAGGAAGATCAGAGCCCATAACCGGAGGGAGGCAGAACTTGGGGTATTAGAGAGAACATTTATGAAGGAAGAGGAAGGACTATCAATATTCATGTGGCATCCAGCACAGCCCCATTCCCAGTCCTAATGGAGGGAAGCATGTTTGCAATTGCAAACAACTTATGACCTACTATAAGAGAAATGGGGAAGCGTGGGAGGCAGAGTCATTTTGGACAAAGGAAACCACAATGCAGAAATTATAGAGAGTCCATTACTAGAGGAGCTTGACATAATTTGCAGGGAAGAGTCCAAATTGGTCACGGCAACGACCCCGCCACCAGCCCTCATCCACCATCTCAATGTCAGTGATGATGTCATCTGGATCAAAGGAAATTTCATCACTTCCCTCTGGGGAGGAAATTGACAAGATATTAGAGTGAGCTGATAGGTGTCTGTACCTGCTCTAATTCTCAGGAAGGCAAATAGACATGTTTTTCCTAATGCCAAGATTGAAACCCCCCCCCCTTTTTTTTTTTTTGAGACTAGGTCTTGCTATGTTGCCTGGTGTAGCCCCGAACCCGTGGACTCAAGTGATCCTAGCCTCAGCCTCCCAGATAGCTGGGATTACAGGTACGCCCCCACCACGCCCGGCTAGATTGGACCCTTCTTGACCCACTTATCCCTCAAGGACCTCCAGGCCATTCACTCAGGCCATTCACAACCTACCTCCTTGGTAATCATAAAGAGCTAAAGCCGAGATTCCAGCCCCAGCTCCAGGGGGGCCACCTGATGATCCTGCACAAGAGATATAAGCATGGTCTCACCAACACAGAGAAGGAGCACAGACAGATACTTCTGAGTAACGGGAATTCTTTCTCTTCCTTCCCTAGATCTGACTATATCCAGGAACTGCTTCTCCCCTCATCACTCACCAGCAGAGGGAAGGGAGGACTCAGGCTCTAGCACATCCTCATAGTCTCCCTCTTGTTCGTCATTCTGTTGATATGTGTCCACCTCCCCAACATCTTCATAGTCATTCTCAGGCTCAGGCTCAGGCTCTGCTTCATACACTGGCTCTTCCTGCAGCTGGAAGACTTCTGGAGTCCGGGGGGGCAGAGCTGGGGGCTCCTCGTTGTCCTGAGAAGAGACAGTGTGGAGCAAGGTGACTTCCACTCACCAGCAGCTGCCAATACAGAGCTCCCCAAAGGGATTATCCAGATCCCACTCTTCACTATCCCCCCACTTCTATGCAGTAGCCTTGCCTCCCTCTAACAGCTTTTTCTGGGGATGTAACTTTCATCTTCACTATTCACTGTCCTCCACCCTACCCACTCAAAACCAAGAGATGAGGGGGAAGCATCTGTAAAAGGTGTGAGGGAGGGAAGTAAAAGCAAATCAGATTCTTTGAGAGACCAGGACAACAGTGAAACAAAAGTAGATTGTTAGGAGAACTACAGTTAGGATGACAAACTGTCCTAGTCGGCCCAGGATCAGGAGGTAAGAATGGAGAACATTTGAAGCTAAGATCATTTCAGTCTCCAACAAACCAAATGGTTTTCTAGGAAACAATGCTATGGAAAAGGGTCTCTGTTTACCTCTGACTGATAGTGCCTGGAGGGCAGGGTGGGCACCGGCTGTTTTTCGGTGGTTTTCACAGGCTCAGGCTCTGATGATGGATGATTCCCTGCAGGTGGCCAAGCCTGCAGAGAAGGAAGCATCTCCAGTAAGCAACAAGCCTTTATCTCTCTTATGCTGACCTAGGACTCAGTCTCTTATCTCTGCCAATCCAAATCAAATCAGCCTCTCAAGATGGGCTCCCAGCTGAAGTGATAGCTCCTTCAATTCCTTCCACAGTTATTGGTTGCACTGGTTAGTGAGCTCTTTTCTGTTGTGCTATGAAAATCTTGACTTTCTGCTAGCATTCTGGTATCTTTGTGACCCAGTTACACAATCAGACTGAAATACCCCTGAAGACAGGGACAGCAGTTGTAGACTTTGTCTATAATAGGACTCTGTCTTATTTCTACCAGTGTTTTCAACCCCTCAGACTCCTGTCTAGGCAAAGAATCTTGGATGTGGATCTTAGTGGACCAAGCACTCACTTCTGAGGAGATTTTCTTGGGCAAAGGGGCTGGCACTACTGGCTCCTCTACAGTAGCCGTTGATTGCTGAGACTCTTGGCTCTTCTTTACCAGAGCCTTTCTTTCCTGTTGCTGCCTGGCCATCTGCTGTGACTTCTCTGCTTCTTCCTGCTTTTTCTTCTCCTCAGCCATGGACTCAAATTTTGCTTTCAGCCCACGTGCACCACTAGAAGCTGCAGGCACAGATGAGAAAAATCATGGTTGTTTTGGATCAGGAGGATGGTTTGGGGGAAGATGTGCTTGGAGAAAGAAGAGGAATACATTAAATATTTATGAGGAGAATGAGCAGAGAAGGTACTTGTGGCAGGAAAGGTTCAACGGTGTCTATGGAGAAAAAGGGGATTCTTAGAGGTTATAGCCCTGAAGCCCCAATTTTCATATGGTCAAGTCAAGTAATTTCAGACTTGTCTTTTCTAAATGGTAAGCCTTGATCCTCTATCCAGCATCCTTCTCATACTTGAAGTATGTGTGCTTTTCCTTTGACAACCACTCACCCTTCCCCCTCATCCCAAGCTCTCATCCCTATGTACTCTTCCCAATATTTCCCACCCCACCTCCCACTCTTTTTTTTTTTTTGCCCCAGTCCCTCCCCCAAACTCAATCTATCTCTGTATCCACTTAACATAGGAGACAGAGACACATATATAAGGAGGAGACAGAGACACATATATAAGGGTAAGGGTCAATTCTACCTTGGTTAATCTAGGTAGCTAAAGATGTGGAGAAGGTAGTCCAGAGAGAAGAAAGAATGAGAAGGGAGAGAGGGTTGAGGAGCACAGAGAAGGAATTGTTAAGACTCACCAGCTTCTATGGGTGTTATTTTCTTATAAGCTGTGGTTGGAGCCTCCATTTCATTGAATCCAACAGCGCTCTGTGGGAAGAACAGTATGCACAGTTATACCCACATAGTGGGGGTAGGAAAGGGAATGTAGTAGTAACTCAGAAGGCAGATTAAGGATTACAGCCACTTTAGGCCCCACTGTGGGATGCTCAACAGTTGGACAGGGTATTCCAATATTTTTCTTTGTGGCAGAAGGTAAAGAAGCTCTAAACTGGTAGGATTACGTCCCCTGTTTGAAACCTCAAAGTATCTAGAATCTCATGTCTCCAAATCCTGTTGCCCAGAATGCTACAGAAACCCTGACTAGTGCATGAAGAGTAACTGATATAAGCGGGGACAGTGACACCAAATGGGAGAGAAGAGATATTGGTATGTTCAGCGATGCCAAACAATTAATGAACTTTCAAACACAGTCTTTTCCTGAGTTGTCTCCCATTAACTGCTGAAGGCAATGAGTCCAGTATATCAGGAAGACCATTCAGGGGATCTGACTTTTCCTACCCTTTCCAGTTTCATGTTTCATTCTTCCCTGTGTACTTTCAGTGCAGTTTAGGCAACCATTTTCAAGACACTGGTGTCCTGCTTTACCTTATCCACTCGGTCCTTTTGGATTCCATACTGACCACCGAAGCCCTTGGAATAATCTGCAGGATGGGAAGGCATTAAAATATTTCAAATGTATGGTATGAGGGGATAGTGGCAAGAAATATCAGAAGACAGGGATATGAAAAACAGAAAGATGGATGAGGTATGAGAATCAACAGATAGAGAGAGGCAAGCAGGGATAGAGAAGAATGGAGATGGGGAATGCTAGAAGAGAATAGAAAGGAGGAAAATGGGAAGAGGGAAACAAAAAAGGAGAGAAGAGAAAGAAAAGGAGTATTATAGGAAGAAACAAATTAATGAGAGTCCCTCCCCCACCCCCAGCCATCCTCTATGAGTCCCAGGTCTGCATCTCAGACCTCTCCGTCCTCCGAGAGGCACAGGGATACTAGGACTCATGGCAAGTCATACTCTTGTCAACTCTCAGCCTGTCAGTCTGCATCTCTTTCTCAATGACTGCTTCTCTTTGCTCTTCCTTCTCTCTCCTGCTCCCAATTTTGCTGTTCTCCATTCCACCCCCGTAATCTCACTCCACAACCCCACATCATGTAAGTCTTCATCCTGCCACACCATTGTGCATCTGTTCCTTTGCTTTCTGGGTCCCTTGTTTTCAATCCAGAAAGAAAGAAAGGAGAGCTCCATGTTATTTTTTGACCTCCCACCTCTCCAACCCCAACTCACCTCTCTGGGACTCGTGTTTCTCGGTCTCTCCCTTGTAGTCATACCCCAGAGCTGCCTTGTCCCGTTTATCCTTCTCTATCCCATAACGGCCACCAAAGCCATGGGAGTAATCTATAGTGGAAGGAGCAATCATGAGAACTCATTCCAGCCTATAGCAAAGTGCCCATGAAGTGAGATGTCAAGAGGAACAGGCACAGGATAATGGGAGGGTCCAAGAAATAGCAGGGTTCCAAGATGGGTGAATTAAAGGGAAATTATATTTTAAGTCATTTTTTGCAAGCTTTAATTCAACCTTCTTTGCTCCTCTTTTCCCTTCCATCCCAAGATGAGAAAATTAGGTAAATTTTCTCCCCTTTTCAAGGAAAAAAAGTATAGAGAGTGTAAGGAGATGGGAAGAAGCAGATACATATGAACAAATGCCCTTCCCTATTCCCATAGACACAGTTAGAAATGCCAGCTAAAATATAGCAGTCTTTTTTAAGTAGTGAAACTCAAGAGAAAATAATTCCTGACTTCAGAAACAAGTCAATGACTCAAAACAACATAGATGAGGGAATGAGTAAACAACATAGAATAATAAGACATGCTACCCACCAAAAACTGACTAGACCAATACAAAAGAGATGTCAAATAGAATGAAATAAGGGATTCAAAGTAATGAAAGAGAAATAATGAAGAACGAAGCAATATAACTCAAACAAAATATCAGAGTTCTCTTATAGGTTCTCACTGAAAATATCATTGAAGTATATACTTTAGGGAGAGGAAGTAAAAGAAATATGGAAGAAATAATGAAATTCAATAAACAATCATGAGTGAAGAATTTGGTAAATGTGTTGGTCAATTTAAATGAACATTCACTAAGTGATAATAATGAATAATTTTGTGGGGTTTAAAAACACATAGAACCAATTTCCTGAATAATAATTTTCTATTTGCTACAAAAAATCTACAATTTAAATGGAATGCAATTTTTTCCTTATTATTAAGGAGGGAAGAGTGATTAATTTTAAATTTGCATGTTAAAAATAAGGAGAACCTCCTGAAAGATAGGAGTTGAATTATTTATTTTAACTAGAAGGAACTAAAGAAAACTAAGAACTCTTACAGAAGAGCAATAAAGAAGAATAAAAAGAAGCAAGCACATATGTGGATTTAATAATGAATGGAGCAGTGGGGAACCTGCTGATGGAACTAAGGAGGGCTGGTAACAGTCATTGGGTGGTGAAGTCTGAGCAGAAAAACAGGGCAGGTACTAGGGTCATAGTGCAGAGTCCTTGCCTTTTTGGGATGTGTGTTTCTCCACTTCTCCTTTGTAATCAAATCCAACTGCTGACTACAGAGAAAAGGAGAGAGAATTAGCATTAGTGCTGATGTTTTTTTTGGCCCCTCACTTAACTGTTACTTGCAGATCAGTCCAAAGGTTAGTGTGTAGGGGCTCAGGGTTCACTTGACAGGTTGGTATAAGGTCACACAGAAAATGAGTTCCTTTCTCCCTCACATGCCACCGAAATGTGGTGATTGCCAGAAGTGTCTTGTGAGCAACAAAGCACTAGGTACATGTAAGAGATACTGTCCTATTCCTGACTAATTGTATTGTTACTTTTCTCTTACCTTGCAACAGTGGAAAGCAAGAGGGGTGATTTTGGTGGGATGAAAGGAGCCAGGAGAGTCTGGCACTGGGAGCAGACATATGGTGAACACTTGATGTCACAGAGCTGTGCCCCCTTTTCAGTCACTGGGGATTTTTAAACAAGTCCAGATTCTGCCTCATAAGAGTCAGAGGTAAGTATTGTTTCTTGGTTTAACCTGACACATAGAGTGTTTAGGTGATTCATTTTATGGCTTCTGAGGCAGATAAAGAAAGCATAATGAAAGGTAAGGCAAAGGCAGGAGGGGAGCAAAGATGGAAGGGATGTCAGATCATGATTAGTGAGTGAGTGGATGTGGGCGCTAAGTCCCACATGATTTGAGGTGGCCAATGATAAGTGTTGTTACTTACCTTGTCTGCCCTGTCCCTCTCGACTCCATATTTGCCCCCAAAACCTCTGGCAGCGTCTGTCTGAGAAGAGTGCTTTTCCACTTCAGCAACATACTCATGGCCCACCGCACTCTGAGAAAAATCAAAGACAGAATGAGCAACAGGATCAAAACAACTCTAAAAAAAAGAGAGTGGAAATGCAATGGGAGAGAAGAACACAAGGGATTCCATTCAGGGGTAGGTCCACAGCCTCTGCCTGTGCCCAAAGGGGCAGACAATACTGTGAGCAGTCCAAGTAGCACATAACTTAAATCTCTTCCATCCCCCTTCACTTTTCACTCTGCTTACCCATTTCACTTTCTATTTGATTTTGAAATATATGCCTCTTCTAATATTTAGTTGTGGGTGTTTTAATAATCTGGAAATTGAATAATACTTCAAAATAATTAATGCTACCTTGAAATCTGACTAAGAAGAAATTAGAAAGCTTCTCCTTCCTCCTATATTTCTAGGTCCATGCTGGGATAAGCAACATCTGTACAAAAAAATAATATGAAGTACCACCCTATATGGGGTCCTGGGAAGTCATTTTTCAATATATCAGATCAATTTTGTTGAATTTAAGAATGACTATTTTACTTTATCTGAGAGTTTTGTGGGAGAATACAATGCTTGCATTGCACATACCACAGATGATAAAGTGAAACACTTCTTGAAGGTCAAGTAAAGGTTTTCATTAAATATATTTTTTACTCCTTGGAGAATAATATCTTTTTTCTTATAGGACTACATCTCTGTATTTGAGGTTAATAAAATCAATGGAAACTATGATTCACAAACATTCTTTAGTTACATTGGGAAGTAGTTAACAGATAAAGAGGCAGTGGTATTTATGTTTGAGAGCAACAAATAGACAAATTCACATCAAAGCTTCTCACACCAATGTGTACATCATATAAATAACAATACATGATAATATACATACAAAAAGTAATAGATTATACAATAACAAAAAAAGACAGTAAGTAAACATGTAAAAGTCATAAATTATTTTAAAACATCTTTTATCTTTTGTATTTTTTCTTCATGGTCTAAGAGCTTCAGTGTAGCTGGGCTTACAATAGATCACTCTTTCTAAACTTTTTTTTCATTTCATTTTACTTTACTTTAATTTTTTATTAATCCATTTTGTTGTTTACATCTTCATACTTACAAGTGTATATCTATAGTTAGACAGACAGACAGACAGACAGACAGACAGACAGACAGACAGACAGACAGATAGACAGATAGACAGATAGATAGATAGATAGATAGATAGATAGATAGATAGATAGATAGATAGATAGATAGATAGATAGATAGATAGATAGATAGATAGATAGATAGATAGATAGATAGATAGATAGATAGATAGATAGATAGATAGA